>PVLA01010488.1:0-62931 GCA_004027455.1 Hydrochoerus hydrochaeris | reverse complement strand
ATGCTATTTTTCTGTCGTTGTTTACTTTTCTCCTTCATTCCACTGTCTGCCCCTTTCATGGAGGACTTTCCACCATTGTTCCTGGAATCCTGGTGATTTTCTTCTCTCTCTCTAGAATGTCCTTCAATTTTCTTTCTTTCTTTCTTTCTTTCTTTCTTTCTTTCTTTCTTTCTTTCTTTCTTTCTTTCTTTCTTTCTTTCTATGGTTCTGGGGAAACTCACAACCTTCCACTTGCCAGGCAGGAGCTTATGCCACTGAGCTAAATTCCCAGCCCCAAAGTTTTACCTCTTTTTTTTTTTGGTACCATGGATCAAACTCACAACCTCATGCTTACCAGGCAGACACTTACGCCACTGAGCTAAATCCCTAGTCCTGTCCTTCAGTATTCTTTGCAGGGTTGGACTGTTGGTCACAAACTCTCCCAGTTCCTCTTTGTCATGGAAATATCTTATCTCTCCATTAATTTTGAGAGACAGTTTTGCAGGGTATATCAATCTGGGTTGGTGGTTATTTTCTTCCAGGGCTTGGAATATTTTGCTCCAAGCTCTTCTTGATTTGATAGTTTGCATCGAGAAGTCCGCTGTGATTTTGACAAGTTTTCCTTTAAGGTAATCTGTTTCTTTTCTCTGACTGCTTTTAATATTCTGTTCTTGTGATGGATTTCTGGGATCCTGATTATTATATGTCTGGGTGTAGATCTGTTTTGGTTGTAGCTGGCTGGAGTTCTATATGCCTCATATATCTGAACATCACTTCTGTTTCCTATGCTTGAGAAGTTTTCCTTAATTTATTTCTGTGAATAGCCTTTTCTTCATTCACATTTTTTATTCTTAAGTTATAAATCCTCTTGTCATCTTCTAGCCTTTGTATCATTATTTCCTGGTTCCTTGTTATTTTTAAGAGATCCTTCCTTTTGTGATCATACACTGCAAATCTATCTTCAAGTTTTGAAAGTCTGTCATTAGGTTCTGTCAAGAAGTTTTGCCAGCTTTCAATGGAGTTTTTAATTTCCTGATATTCTCTCTCTGGATCTGTTTCATATATTCTAGATTTTGTTTATAATCTTCATCAAAGGCTTCTCTTCTTTCTCTGGGTTCCTCCATTTTTCCATTTGCGGCTTCTTGAGGAGTGTCCAGCATTTGTTTTATTAATCTTCTTATATCTTGCTTCACCTGAGTTAGAATTTCACATTTAAATTCATCAATGAGGTCACGGAAGTATTTATTTATTTCCTGTGAGGCCGTGTCTGATATTGCATGTTTGCTGCCCTCGATCTCCTCTGTATTTACCTCTCCTGGACTTACTTTCCCTGGGTTAGTGGTTGGAGGCTTTTTGTTGTTTCTTTGTCTTGTCATGTTTCTGGTTTCTTTCAGACAGGTGAATGGTGGAGGTCTCAGGACTTTTTCATATTGCTTAGAGTTTTTCTAAAGCATACTCTAAATGTATTTCTTTTTAAGAAAGGAAAGGTTTTTTTTTTTTTTTTTAGCTCACAGTTTGTGGAGGTTTTAGTCCATAATCTGCTAGGCAGGGTGGCTGATGGTAGAGGGAAACAGTTCATGGCAGTGGAAGATAGCAAAAGCAACAAGACCAAAAAGCGGGGCGTGCAAGAGAAGACTCTCCCTGTCCTTTATATTGTATGTAAACTACCCACCCTAGGGTGGGTGGAGCACTCACACCTATAGTCCCAGCACTAGACAATCAATCACAAACTCTAGATTCAGCTGCCTCCATGACTGCATGAGGCTTTGCAGGGACATCCAGACACAAACCCTAACATTCTGCCCTGGTCCCCCAAGACTCATGTATATCCTTTACACAAAATACATTAAATGTATTTATTGTTCATCAGTTTTAACAAATGCCTAGCAAAACGCAGAAATTGCACCCCACCCCTTTCCAACCAATCCCCATTGCTACTACATTTTTAAACAACCAATTAGCTTTCTATCACCATAGTTCATTTTTCATGTTCTAGAACTTCATAAAAAGCAGCATATTTTATACTCTGTGTTCATCTTCTTTCACCAGCACAACAGCACATTGTTTTTGAAATTTAACTCTGTTATTGCATGGATCAGTAGTTTGCTTCTTTTCACAGCTGAGTAATATTCCACCAACTGATTTTACACTTTGTTTATCCATTCTTTTCTTGATAGATTCTGGGTTATTTCTAGTTTTGGGCTACTGTACATAAGCTGCTATAAACATTCCTGTATAAGCCTTTTTGTGTAGCATAGCACTTTTTTTTTCAAAATCCTTTCATGTGGGTGGGGCTTAGAAAAATAATACATAAATATGTGTGGTCCCTCTGCCATATTCAAATACACTACCCAAAAATTAATTTCTTTTTGAGACAGAGTCTCATCATGTACTTCAAGGTAGCCTTAAACTCACTATGTAGCCCAGGATGGCCTCAAACCTGCAGCAATCCTCCTGTCTCAGCTTCTCAAGTGTGACATGCACCTTTTCTCTTTCATTGATTTTTTAGTATGTATTCGCAGTACATATGAATTACAGCCATGGGTATAATATCTTACTTTTTTTAGATTCTGGTTTTTCAAGAGGGTCTCGCTATGTAGTGCATGCTGGCCTTGAATTTGCTTATGTAGCCCAGGCTGGCCTCAAACTCATGAGGATCCTCCTGCCTCAGCCTCCCAAATGCTGGGTACTATCATACCCAGTTCCATTACTTTTACTTAAAGTTGATCCTTAAAAGTGTAGGCACAGGGATCCAGCAGCAAGGCAGAGAGGAAAGCAGCTCTGGGCAGGATGAGGGGTGATGAAGGCAGAGCCCCGGCTGCTGTACCCTGGAAGCTGCCAGCCACGCAGTGCAGGGGACAGCAGGGGCCAGTGTGACCATCATCAAGTACACTTCCACCCTGTGCACCTCTGAGGAGAGACTGCAGTGACTCCCTGGCCCAGGTATGACTCTGCTTGCCGCCCACCCTGCCCCACTGACCAGTCACATGGGCACTGTACCGCCAAGGCTGTCTCTACTTTTCCAGCCCCTAATCCTCCCCTCTGCCCTGACCACCACCCATCCAGGAACTCTTCCAGGTCCTACTTCCAGGGTCACACCATCCGAGTCCCCAGCCCTGGCCCTGCGCCTAGGCTCCCTGGGGGATCTGGGCATCCTTGACACACTGCGCTGTCGTCATGCACCTGCCCTGGGGCCCCTTAAGAGCCCGGCCATTGGCTGGGCACACAGCAGGCACGCTGCCCATCCTGTGGTCCATCATGGTAGAACTTACACCAACTCTCACTGGTCTTGTTTGAGAAAGCAGCTTGTTACATGCACTGGGGCTCCAGCTGGGAATTGAAGCAGCCAGAGATGGTGCCTGTGGACACCTATGCTGTCTCTAGCTGGCCAGAGTTCTGGAAACCCCACCTCCCTTAGCCCATCCCTATCCACAAATCCTTTCATTTGGTAGCTCTAGAACTCACTTTTGGGGCCTTCTCTGTTTCTCTCCAGCAATCTGCCAAATGCCTCAGGGTGAGAGGGTAAGTGTCAGGGCCCCTTCCCTCTGCTGGCACAGTACTTGTGCCCTTCCCCTGGTACCACCACCGACTGCCCTCCTTGGGGCTCCTGCTGCTGCTGTCTGCAGCTCAGACATTTTGGAGAAGGTCTGTGCTGGGCTCTGAGCTCCAGGAGGCCCCTACATCAGGCCTGGGCCACTCTGGCAGGTCCAGGCTCCAAGCGTGGTCTTGGAGGCTGCAGGCGTAGATTCCTGATGGGCTTAGCGTGGGGTGAGCTGGTCTGCTCTCTCCAAGGAGGAAGCAGCCTGAGCCATCTTCAAAATAGCAGCAAACACTGCAGGTGGCTTTAGGAGCCTTCTGGTGTCACCCATTGATGAGGCAACTGAGTCAAAAACGGCACAGCTAAGACTGGCTCTCCCAGGCACTGTTGGCTCAGGACCTGTCTGGACTTTTGTTTCTTCTCCACTCACCACCTTGGCAGTTGTTGCCTCCCCTGCTGGATGGGGATTCTGAGGGCAGAGGCAATGCCCAGTTCTCAGTCTGTGCACAAAATAACATGACAGGATGGAAGGCATGGCAGGATGCATGTCACTTCCCATGGTGACTTTTTAGCAGAGCTAGATCCAAAAGCCAGTGCTGTGCTGGGCAGCCAGTGGGAACTAGGGGAGATGTAGCTCAGGCCTGTCCCCCTGCCTTCAGGGACCCCAGCCTTCTGCACCCATCCCCACTTCCTGCCCTTATTTAAACACCCTTATTGAAGAGCTGTGTATTGTACCTTGCCAATTAATGGAGACTAAGAATCACATATATCTGTCTCTGGCCTCTCTGTGCATTCATTCATTTATTCACTCAACTAATCTCAGGTATAGAGCAGGCCCTCTCTGCCGGTACGGTGGACACACAAAGACACAGAGTCAACTGGGTCTCCAGAGTGCACTGGGGCTGGGCATGGTAGCACACACCAGTAATCCCAGCAAATGGGAGGCTGAGGCAACAGAATTGCCACAAGTTTAAAGCCAGCTTGGACTACACAGCAAGCTCAAGGCCAGCCTGAATTACACGGTGAGACCCTGTCTGAACATTTTTTTAAAATAAACTTAAAAAAAGAAAAAAAGAGTGCACCAAGACACCATACACACCCCCTGCCTATAATGTCATCTTATTCAATCCCCTACTTCGGGGTAGCTCCGAAACCAAAGAGGGAAGGAGGCCAGTGAGGTCTTCTACCTTCCACCCAGGAAGACTCCTCATCCTCAGCATGAGAGAGGGTGTGGAACCTCGCCCTCAGTCCCCGCCCTGGTGGACCCTCTGTGTCCCTACCGGCCCTGTGGTGGTGATAGTAGTACTCGTCGTGGGGACTGAACTCAGGACTTATGCACTGAGCTTTTTAAAATGGGGGGGGGGCGGTGTGCGTCGGAGATTGAGACAGGATCTTGCTGTGTAGTTCAAACTGCCCTTGAACTTGCAGTGATCTTCCTGCCTCAGCCTCCTGAGTGCTGGGATTACAGGTGTGCACCACTGCACTTGGTTTAGCCAGCAGCTTCAGTCCCCACTGTGGTCCACTGCCTGACTTCCCACCACGCTTCTCACTGCCATCTCCCTGTGTTCACCGTACTTATGGCCTGGGACGTTAGGATGGCCTCCTCACCTGTGTCCCCACCACCGTCACTTTGGCTCCTCAGCCTGCCCCTTTGAGGCTCCCGACCAAATCCAGTCCAGCCTGTGCTCACCTGGGCAGCACATAAACAAATCCAGTCCAGCCTTACTTGATACCTGGTCCCCAACCCAAGGCCACTCTGCTAGCCATGCACCCCAAGTCCAGCAAGAGGGGTCTCGTCCCCACCCCGTCTGCCTGTGTGCGGATGGCCATTCCCGACCCGCGCCTCGGGACCCGCGGGGCGTGGGTCGGTCCCCGGCTAGACGCAGCCTCCAGCGTCCACGACGAGCCGTGGCCAAGCGCACCCCGGCCGGCGGTGACATCACCCCACCCTCGCCCTCCCGTATGCGTGTGGGACTCGGTCCACACCGTCCTCTCTCTCCCGCGCCCCCGCCCCGCTCATCCCCGTGGGCCACCAGCCTCCGCGCTTCGCTTCCAAGGTGGCACGCAGAGGGGCTGGCGTGGCAGCCCCGCGTGGCTGCCCGGGGGATCCTCGCTCCAGTGCACAAGGTCTCGCCTGAGGTCTCATCCTGGGTGCGCGGGCGCAGGGCGCCCTCCGGTGGCACAGCCGCACCCTCGGCACCCTGTGAGGGCTGGGGAAAGAGAAAGAGCTCTGGGACTGACCGGTTCAGGCTGCTGGACGCACACTCCCATTTCCTCAGGGACGCTGGAAGCGGGGAAGAGGTGCAGGGGTGAACGTGTGCGTAGGAGTGCGTGTGAGTGTGGAGGATGTATGTAAGTGATGCGTGTGTGAACAGTGTGTATGGGGGGTAGGTATTGGAACAGGGGCAGAGATGGAGTCCTGGAGCTGAGAGCCTGGAACAAGGAGCTGGGCCTCCTGAGAGGCTGAGGCAGGAGGATCCCAGGTGCAAGCCCTGCCTGGGCAACTTGGTAAGACCCTTTCTCAAAATAATAATACAAATAAAATGGAATGAGGATGTAGCTCAGTGTGAAGGCTTTGGGTTCCATTCCCAATTGGGGGAAGGGGAGCCTCAGTCCCTGAAGTGAGTGGTGAGGAATCGCTGGCCTTGATGGACTTGGCCTCCCCAGCTGACTTCTAGTTGGGAAGCAGCACCAAGATCAGGAGCTGGTGCCTGCCCTCCTGCAGGCAGGCTGAACAGAGCTGGAAACCTGTCCCTCCAGAACTGGTCGCCACCCACATCCTAGTGGCCAGTGTCAGCGTGGACATCCAGTGTCCAGGAGACAAAGGTTCACAGGGCTCATGGACAGCAGAGGGGCCAAGCACTGGACAGACAGTAGTAGGATGATAGCTGGGTGCCTCCGACCCATTCTGTCACTCACCGGTGTGACAACTTGAAATCCTCAGCCACTTCAGGCTCCAGAAAGCCCTTGGCCGCACTAAAGTCACTGACACACCCTCTGGTCCCCGCTCTAGGAGTGGGGCTGCTCCTAGAGATCAGGGGACTAAATTACCCAGCAGTGAGGCCACAGCCTGGATGAGTTGTTTAAAGGGCAGGGGCCATCTAAGGGGCAAGAGTGACATTTCCTACAACTTCACAAGCCAGGAGGTAGGCCTTCAGCGTGTGTTGGACCAGTGGCATTCCCTCTGGGTGCTGCCATGTTCCCAGACCATGCAGGTTACTTCTGCATGTACAGGGTGTGGTATTATTGTCCTTAGAGGAGAGACAGATGTGCAGAGACATGTCTAGAAGGTCCCATTTAGCACTTGAGACTCACTGTCTGGTGATTCAATGTCCTTGACTTTTTTTTTTTTTTTTAATCGGTACCGGGGATCAAACTCATGACCGCATGCTTGTAAGGCAGGCACTTATGCCACTGAGCTAAATCCCCAGCCCCAGTGTTCTTGACTTTCAAGAATGGCCTTACTGGGGAGGACCGAAGCCCATGTGGCTCAAGATGCCATCAGTGACTCAGGACTGGTTTGGGGACAGGGAATTCCAAAGGTTCTGGATAAACTGACTGTTTAGAACTCAGGAAATGTTTCCCAGTAGTAGTATTTCACTGTAGAAGCTCGCTCAATCCCTAGGACACTCCTCAATATCTAGAAAGACAGTAAAAAGGCCAGTAGGCACTAACACTTTCTTTTTTCTTTTGTGGTACCAGGGATCAAACTCATGACCTCGTGCTTGCCAGGCAGGCACTTACGCCACTGAGCTAAATCCCCAGCCCCAGCACTAACACTTTTTGAAGCTGAGTGTGCTGGCGCATGTCTGTAACCCCTAGCACTGGGAAAACTGAGACAGGAGGACCACTGCGAGTTCAAGGTCAGCCTGGGCTACAAAATGAGTTCAAGGCCAGCCTGAACTGCGCAGTGAAACCCTCTCAAAACAAAACAAAACCAAAAAAAAGACAAAAAATCAGTAACAAAAACAATACAGACAAAACTTTTTGAACACTGACTACGTGACAGGCCCTTCACATATGCCATCGATTCACCCCAAATCTGAGGGACCTTTGGGTGTACGTGGTATGTAATTCAGAGAAGCCCTCTGTTGGCTAAAGTTACACAGCTAATAGGGCAGCTGTGGGACTGCACTAGTCCCATATGACCTCACACACGGACTCTTTCCCCTCCAACCTGTGCCATCCATAGCACCAGCTGCATTTTGACCAAAAGCAGCCAGCACAGCTTTCTCCTAGGACCCACCCTGGATAAGGTGAGAGGTGGGGATGTGAGGCCAGGAGGGGTCTCAAGAGTAGCAGGAAGGGATGTAGATTCAGCCATGACTTATGGCCTGGGTGTTTCTGGGATCCCAAGCATGTGGCTGTTGACTCTAAGGTCAGAGAGGAAGATAGTTGCCTCAGAAAATACACTTGAGCCACCTATAATCCCAGCTGGGAGGCTGAGGCAGGAGGATTGTAAATTCTAGCCCAACCTGGACAACTTATCAAGACAGTCTCCAAAAACAACAGTGAAAAAGGCTGGCGCTTGGTCTAGGGATTTAGCTCAGTGGCATATGTACCTGCCTTGCAAGAGCATGGTCATGAGTTCAATCCCCAGTACAAAAAAGAAAGAAAGAAAGAAAGAAAGAAAGAAAGAAAGAAAGAAAGAAAGAAAGAAAGAAAAAAAAAAAAGGCTGGAGCCAAGGTCATCCAGGCCCAAGGTGTGCGTCAGGCCACTGTGCCTTCCTGCTCTTTGGTCAGTGATCTGCAACAGATCTTCCAGGCTGGCCTGCCATCTCTCCAGTCTTCCTCCACTGTGGGCCCTTCTGTGGCCACGTCACATCAAAGGCTGCACCAATAGGGTCCAGGTCCTGCTCTCCGGTCCTCCCTCCCCAGGGTCATAAATCACCCACGTCCCTTGAGTGGGCATTGTTCCCAGTGATGCCCCAGGCCCTTGGAGGACCTGAATTCAAGTCAGTTCATTTGGGGACATCCCTGACTCTGAATGAGTATTGTGTTTTTAACCAAGCTGTCAACCCATGGAGGGTTCAAAGCATCCTTTGCTCTCTGTTTCTTATAACAAAAAATGAGGAGACCCCTGGACCTTTTTCTTATTTTTATATCCAAGCAAATTTCAAGACAACACCCCTCCCGACCATGGTTAGATGGTACTGTTGATGACTGATGGTTTTCACTTGAGGAAAACAGACTGTATTTATCATTATGTGAAAAAAGAAGAAAAAATTGTTTTCTTAGAAGTGTTGCAATAAAATGGTAATTTAGCCTTACTGTCCTTCACAATTAGAGAAGAATCACCCATCCATTTACCATTTTAATATTTTGTGGGTTTTTTTTCCTTTTTTCCCCCCAATGGTTCTCTTATGGTTTAAGCAGTGGTTGGGATCCTATCAAACGTGCTCTATTTGACCTGCTTTGTGGCTGTGTACATCATAACACGGGTATCTTTTGTATTGCTACAGGACCAGGAAACATCCACTTGAGGAATTATACATCTGATCCCGCTGAAGCAGCATAGTCTAGAAAGTTATCAGGCTAAAGAACTCACTGTCGGGGGGAGGAAGGCTGCTGTCCCCCTCTCTCCCTCCCACTCTTCGTCCCTCCTTCCCTCCCCGGAAGAGGATCCCCATGAGTGGACAAAGAGGAACTTGGGTATCTCTGGTGTCTTTGTAAAAACACAAAATTTGTGCACAGTTTTGTGGATGTGAAAACCCAGGCTTTTGAGGCTGCAACTGAAATGCTTTTTCCTCTTGCTAACACAGCTTGCTTGTGCCAGCTCTGGTGGGAGACTTCTGGCTTTTACTGAACCAATGTCTACTTGCCAATGTGTGCCTATCCTGTCTATCCTTTGTAGATATGCTGTCATAAATATAACCTGCTTTTCACAATGCACCTCGACACTTTCTTAAAAGTCAAGTTTACATGATAATAAACAAAACCCCTGAGCTACCACCCAGCCTGGGGAGCCAGAAGAGCAGCCTGTGCTGTCCTTTCCGGGCCAGCTGTGTTGACTTAGCGCAGCTGACTTCCGCCTGAGCTTCTGCATCTGCAGAAGGGAGCCCACAGCTGTTCCTGACCAGTAGGTTTACGTTAAGGATTAGACAGGATATTGCAAAGATAGGCTTGTAACAGAAATCAACAAACGGATGCCTCTTGATACAGGGTAGTTAGCTGTCACATGACACTTCAGACACTGAAAAAAATTTGACAAAATGCAGAAAAACAGTAAAAATGTAATAATATTGTATTAAGTTGGACATATTTGACAACAGCATTCTGTGTGTGTCTTATTGATCTAGATCAGTGGTGGTGAACCTGTGCCACATGTGTTACTGTTTTTCTTTTAACACAAAACATGTTACTGTAGAGTTGTTTTTTTCCTACACTAAAACCTCAATATTCAGGTTTCATTGCCATGTTGGCACTTTGCAATAAATAAGTGGGTTTTAGGGTTGCAGTCTAGCATTTGGTCTCTAAAAGGCTCACCATCACTAACCTATGCTGTTTGGCCATGGAGAGAGGCTGGATTTTGGACAAGGCCCTCCAGGATGGCCCACCACAGCCCACTAGCCATCTCACAATACTCTGTAATATCTATAAGGTTAAACTTTTCCCGCTTGGTGTTGGGACTGTACCAGGCCCGTTGCTGAAATCATTTGGGTATCATGACACAGTAACTCTGCCTTTTACCTCCCAAACCTGCAACCTCTGTTTCCCTTATCACCACTTTCCTGATGGTCCACAAAGTCTAAAATTATTCTCTTGGTGGAAAAATTGCCCAATCCCCTACCACTGCCAGGCTCTGTGCCCATTTCCTTCCCTTCTTGACCTTCTGGATCATTAGGGCTTGATATCCCCCAAACCTTCTCACCCACCAGCACATGCCTCCTTGTCTGTCTTTCCATGCCAGCACTGAGGAATCACAGAGGAGCCGAACAAAGCCAAGGACAGGAGCCAGCGGTCGGCAGCTAGAGAAGGGATGGAGGAAAGAGTAAGGCTTTGCAGGAACTGGATCCACAAGTCCAAGCCATGTGCCAGGGACACAAGTGCCGTCCCCCACCCCCACTCCCGCCTGCTGGCAGAGCTGGAATGATCTGAGTCCTCCAAGTAAGCAGAGTCCTTACTCTGCTTTATGAGCCAGGCATGGCCAGCACTCTGGGAGGCTGAGGCAGGAAGGTTGCTAATTTATGTCCAGCCTAGGCAATTTAGCGCTTAAATCTGTCAAAAAAAAAAAAAGGTCTGGGCATGTTGCTCAGTGAGTAGGCTCTAGGATCAATTCTTAGGAATGGGAAAACAATGAATTTTTTAAAAGTCAGCTTTTTGAAATTTAGGGCAGACAGCAAGAAACTCTACAAGCCCCTGATTCATCAAATCGGCTCACATCAATCACTGCATGAGCAGTTTGAGTTTTGTGGGAACCCAGGTTCAAACCTGCACTTGAAAAGCTTTGTGGGAAACAAATTCATTCCTTTCCCCAGCGGCCTTTATCAAAGGAATTACACTACGAAAGAAGACGGTGGGGTGTAAGTACCCTGCTAGCCGCAAAGCATACGTCTGCTCAAGGATCTTCTCTGCTGACGCAAGTTATCCGGAACAGAGGACAACGCTGCGTTACCAGCGGGTCCCATTTTCCCGCCACACTCAAGATGGCTACACCCCCTTCTACGAGCTCCGTGTAGGCGACCTCGGCCTGCCACTCCCAATGTGGCGCCCCAACCCGCTTCGGGGCGGGGCCAAGGCCGGAAGTGGGTGTGGCAGAGACGGAGGCCGAGTAGGCCTCTGAGAAATGATATTGGGGAGTGGGAAACGTACGCTTTGCAGCGATGATCCCCCCACAAGAGGCGTCCGCCCGGCGGCGGGAGATTGAAGACAAGTTGAAGCAGGTGGGCCTGGGGCTGGGGAAGCCGGGGAGAAAATGAGGGAAAGGGGCCAGGAGCGAGGCTGGGACTTACACTCGGAAAAGAGACGGGGCTGGGACGGGGGTGCTCCCTGAGAAGAGATGAGTCTGAGGGCTAGGCCGTGGACCAGGAAGCAGCTGTCTCCTTTAGCCTTAGGCTTCTGGTGATGTCCCCCTTTTCATTCCCCTCAGGAGGAGGAGACGCTGTCCTTTATCCGAGACAGCTTGGAGAAGAGCGACCAGCTCACCAAAAACATGGTGAGGAAGCCGTCAGCTGGGAGGAAAGACGCCCCGGGTCCTGGAGGAGAGCAATGCAATCCATGGGCCCCTCGTGGGTGGTATGGGTGGTAACGTGGAGACAACAGCGTGCACCTCCCTTACCCAAACCCCACCCCTGTGTCCCATCCTTGCGCTGAGGACACTGTAGTTCCTGCTGGCCTGGACTTCGGCTTTTTAAGCTCTTTGTTTTCCTTTCGCTCCATAGGCAGATATTTAGTAGACTGGCTAGGTGGACTGATACTGGCCATGTGTCAGTGGCCATTCAAGTGAGGTTGGACTATTAAGGGCAGAGAATTCACAGCTTTCACCCCAAGGGCCTGTAGGGACCGAATGAACTCTGAGGTCCAGCAGACCTGAGAGCTAGACCTTGCCCTGCAGCTTACTACCTGTGTGGCTCCTGGCAGGTAATTTTTTGAGTATCTGTTAACGTATCTGATATAACAGAGACAGTGGCAGCCTCCCAATGTGACTGTGAAGGACATGTGAGCTAATGCATATAAACACATCTTGCACAGTGCTTGACATTCAATAAGTGAGACTGAAAAAGCATGGGTTGAGCAAAGGCAAACTTGTATCAGTAATTAATGACACCATCAAGTCCTAGTGACTCTAAGAGAGAGGGAGTTTTGAAGGTACCAGCAATGCATTTGAGGCTACTGTGAAACTATTTCCTGTTCAGACTAGGAAAGCTTCAGAGAAAATAGAAATTGAGCTTTGACGTCCGAGAGTGGAAGGAATACCATCCTGAGGTGATCCTCTTCAGAAGAACTAATTTGATGCTTGGCTTGCCTTCAAATCAAGTTTCAAATCAAGTTTATTGTGAACCACCTGTTATGCATGGGGCACATGGTACATGCTGGGGATGTAGTAGTTTATAGGAAAACTGTGCCCCTTCCTGTGTGGGGCTTATTGTCTTGCAGTTAGGAAGTCAAATGCTTCTGGGTGGGCAGAAGCAGTGCTGGGATGGTCTTGAGACCTGGGAGCAAGAGGCTTTCCCTCTGCAGGTGTCTATCCTGTCATCCTTTGAGAGCCGCCTCATGAAGCTGGAGAACTCCATCATCCCTGTGCACAAGCAAACAGAAAATCTGCAGCGATTGCAGGAGAACGTTGAGAAGACACTGTCCTGCCTGGACCATGTCATCAGCTACTACCATGTGGCTAGTGACACTGAGAAGATCATCAGGGAAGGGTGAGCTAGGCACAGAGGGTCATATTCCTAGTGCATCCTGCTAGTAGCCTAGGCCTGAGAAGAGAGAGTAGAATATTTTTAAGGCTAAAGTTCCCTATGTGGATTCTCTTCTTCCCCTTCTGCATGCCATTCCCGTACTCCCTTTTCATCCCCCATCCTCCCAGGCTGACCTGGCCCTTTTCCTTTGCAGCCCTACAGGTCGGCTGGAAGAGTACCTGGGAAGCATGGCCAAGATTCAGAAGGCTGTGGAGTATTTCCAAGACAATAGCCCAGACAGCCCAGAGCTAAATAAAGTGGTAAGGGGCTAGTGGAGTATTGTGAGAAGTCTGGGGAGATCAATCACTGTCCCATCTCATGGGGAACCCCAGATCAGCTAAAGAAGCATATAGTAGCTGGGTGTAGTGATGCACATCTGTAATCCCAACTCCCTGGTAGATTGAGGCAGGAGGATTACAAGTTCAAGTAGGATGGAGAAGGAAAGTACAAAAGACATGAAACTGAGAGTTTGCCATGGAGGACTCACTTTCTGTTTAAGCAAAAACATTTTTTTCTCTCTTTCTTTAACATCTTTGTTAAGATTATATAATTTCCATAACATGAAGTTAGAGTGTAAAATGAATGTATTTATGAAGTTGTGCAACCATCACCAGCATCAGCTTTAGAAATCTTAGATCATCTGAAAAAGGAACTTGTACCCACTGGCAGTTGCTGCCCCTCTCTTCCCTCTCCCATTTGTCCCCCTCTGGTAGTCACTGTTCTCCGTATGATTCGCCTAGCCTAGACTTCTTATATAAATGGTGGCATATGATAGGTGGCTATTTGCAACTTTTTTTTTCCCCCACAACTTTCATTTAGCATAAGTTTTCAACGTTCATCCATATTGTAGTATATATTAGTACTTCATTCCTTTTTATTGCCAAATAGTATGCATAGGATACATTTCACTTTTCCATCTCTCCTGTGATAGACACTTGGATTGTTTCCACTGATGTGAATAATGTTGCTGTGAATCTTCTGGTACCCTCATGTTTTTGTTTGTTTTGTTCTGTTCTTGTGATTGGTTTTGCTTTTTTAAGATAAGGTCTCATTATGTAGTTCAGGATGATCTTGAACTCACTATGTAACCCAGACTGGCCTCAAACTTGCAGCAATCCTTCTGCCTCAGCCTTCCAAGTGCTGGGATTTCAGACATGCCCTACCTTCCCAGCTCTGTACATGTTTTTATGTGACTATGCATTTTTAATCTTATGTTCTAGATATCTGTCCCTTGCCAGAATCATAATTTGTAAATATTTTCTCATTCTGCGAGTTGTTTTTCAGTTTCCTAATGTTAACATAAAAGTTTTCCATTTAATATAGTTTAATTTATTTTTTCTTTTGAAAACCTGTAACAAGAAACAAGTTAACAATGCAAGTGAGGAAACAGCCAATATTTATTAACCTGTGACTTTTTATAACATTCTGGGTCATGCCTGTGATTATCACTTTTGAGAGCACATAAGGTAAAGAAATCAAATCAGGATTCCCCACTGCACACAGTGGTGCACACCTGTAATTCCAACTACTCAGGAGACTGAGGCAAGAAGATTCAAGATCAGCCTGAGTGAGTTAGCAAGGCCCTGTCTCAAAGTTTAAAAATAAATAAAGAGGGAGAGGGATGTGGCTCAATGGTAGAGTGCTTGCCTAGCATGCACAAGGCCCTGGGTTTAACTCCCATGTCTCCCACACCCTCAAAAACAAAGAAAGGCTTCCTGACGTTTCTTCTTTGGGTTGAAGGAAGAAAGCCAGTGCAAGGCGGAGGCCCTGAGGCAGGAAGGTAGAGTAGGGGCTGCAGAACACAGTGCAGCAGCAGTGACAGCAAAACAAGCCACTGCCTTCTGCTCTGCTCACAGAAGCTTCTGTTTGAGCGGGGGAAGGAGTCACTGGAGTCCGAGTTCCGCAGCCTGATGACCCGGCACAGTAAGGTCGTCTCCCCTGTGCTCATCCTGGATCTCATCAGTGGCGACGAGGACCTAGAGGTCCAGGAGGACGTGGCCCTGGAGCACCTACCTGAAAGCGTGCTCCAGGATGTGGTCCGCATCTCCCTCTGGCTGGTGGAATATGGCCGTAACCAAGGTGAGAAGGCTTTTGTTGGTCCTGTCCAGCAGCAGGCCCGCGGAAACAGGAGCATTGCCACTCCTCATTTCGTTCTTCATCTATCTGCATTTGATTGATTAACTGGTTGATTGGATTTTGAGGCAGGGTCTGTCTGTGTAGGCTGGCCATCAACTCACACCAATCCTTGTGCCTCAGCCTCTGGATGCTAGGAACTTGGTATGGTCTACTACACCCAGCTGGATTTTTTTTTTAAGTAAAAGGAAGTTCAATAGTAAATAACATGAGCAGTAATTTAATAGCTTCAATATAACAATGTGAGTTTAGCCAAACCCAAACTTTTTATGTACCTTTTCTTTACTTTTTTTATTGGTTATGAATTTTTCAGATCATGTAGGAAACCATAAGTGAAAAGTAGAAGTCCTTCTCCCTACTCCCCTGCTGCTTACATCGTAACCCAAACATTAGCAGATTATTGAGATTTATTTATGCCCCTCCAGAAAATCTTTATGCCACTGTGTGTATACATGAGAGAGAATAAATGCATGCCTCCTCTCCTCACTCCCAAAGCTTTTCTACTTATTAATACGATGTTTGCATATTAAACTCTGTATAATGCATGTGATGGTCTAAACATTGTCCTGTAATTATTTTTTTAACTTCATGATATACCTTGAGATGATTTCATATCAGTACATGTAGGCTGGCTTCATTTTTTTTATCGCTGCCTGATACTCTATGGTATGGTGGTACTATTTCTTTTGGTAATCTTAGAGTTTTAAATTTTTGTTGTTGTTGTTGTTGTTGTTGGTACCAGGGATTAAACTTGTGACCTCATATATACCAGGCAGGTTCTTATGCCACTGAGCTAAATCCCCAGCCCTAAAAAAATTTTTGACTTAACCAAAATTTTGAGAAAATAACTCCAGTGATTATTGTGTTGTATACTCGTTGGCTGTCCATGTTCGTCTTCGCTTTGTTAGTATGTCAGTGGTGCTATCTTACCTGTGATGGTTCCCACTTTCTCTGGAGGACTGGGGTGGCAGTTTTATGTTTATGGCTCGGATGTATTGGGCTACATGAACAGATCCATGGTTCAGGATTTGTGCTGGGCCGTGCCTTGGGTTTGGTGGAGGGTTTTCAGAGGCTCCATGGGAATCCAGGAGGCTGAGTGGACAGCCTCCCTGCCCCTCAGCATCTTCAGCCAGAGTCTCTACTTGGGTCCATTTCCTACATTGGGGTTTCTAGTAGGACGTTTGTTGGTAACTGCTGAAATGATCATGGTCTCCATAGCTTTTTCCCTGCTCATATGCACATTGGGATTTCCTAGTTTTCTGATATGGATAAAGAGAGCCACAGTAAACATACCTGTGTGGAGTTTTGTTTTGTTTAGGCAGTTCTGGGATAGCTCAGTGTTGCAGTAAGCAGGTGTCTTAACTTACTTGTTGTCTTGTCTATTGCCAGTTGCTCCTCAGATGGACACTAGTCAACACTCTCATTAACAGGCTCTGTTCTTCATTTTTTTTACCATTCAGCTGCACTATCAAGTCCTATTTTTATTTTTTATTTGCATTTTTAGTGTCTAATAATATAGTTTTGTTTTTTCATTCATTGACATTTATTCCTCTTCTGCCTCATAATAGTTCTTAATCTTTTGACCAGGTTAACTTTGGGTGTTAATTTTCTATTTTTTATTTAAAAAAAAAAAATAGGCATAGTGGCACATGTTTTATAACTCTCTGGGATGGTGAGGCACAAGGATCCCATGACCCCAGGAGTTTGAGGCCAGCCTGGGCAACGTACACAGACCTTGTCTCAAAATAAATAATTTTTTTTAAAGGTACAGTTAAAAAGCTGGGTGTGGTGGCTCATGCCTATAATCCTAGCACTTGGGAGGCTGAGGCAGGAAGATTGTTTTGCAAGTTCAAGACCAGCCTGGGCTACAAAGTGAGCTTAAGGCCAACCTGAACTGTGTATCAAGATCTTGTCTCAAAACCCCCCCCCCCAAAAAAAAGCACCATTAAAAACTAATAATTGTCAGTTGTATTGGGGGATGGTTTTCTCTTTGACTTTGCCTGACTTGAGAGGCCTTGTGACGAATGTGGGCCACCATAGGTGCTGAGAAGGGTGACCAAGCAGCCACAGTGGGCTATGCTGCTGCCCTGTGGGGGGCAGAGGCAGGGACCCCAGCTGCCATCCATTCTTGCCGTCTCTCCTCAGATTTCATGAATGTCTACTACCAGATACGCTCCAGCCAGTTGGACCGCTCCATCAAGGGCCTAAAGGAGCATTTCCGGAAGAGCAGTTCTTCCTCTGGGGTTCCCTACTCCCCTGCAATTCCCAATAAGAGAAAAGACACACCCACTAAGAAGCCAATCAAGCGGCCAGGTGAGCCCCCACCATGGCCCATCTCAGCACCAGCCCAAGGGCTGCCTGGGACTGGGATTCCTTTTTCCCATGCTGGAGTCAGTAGCAGCACCCCTCTCCTAGGCTTTGGCTTCATGAGAGCCCCAGCTGAAGGCACACAGGACAGAAAGCAGGTGTCTGTCCACCCAGCAAGTTCCTGGAGAGCACGGCTCTTCCTTCTGCCTGACAAGTCCAGTGTGGGGGTTCCATAATGTCTTTGAAGTGGGATGGGGGGGGTCACAGACATGCTCAGTCTGCTCTCCAAAGGCAGAGGGATGGGGACCGTTGTGCAGAGCCACTTGCCAGGCCCCTTGTTATCCCTCCATTGTCCTGTCAGAAGCTCAGCTGTGCTGCTGTGGCCTAAACAGTGGGATGGGAGGCCTGGCCCTGCAGCCTTCCCCTCCTAGCCTCCTAGCCGCCAAGTGGAAGGGGAGGTTCGTACTTCACAGTTGACTCAGAAAGGAGAGAAATCCTAGACTGTCCTCTTGGAACCTGAACTGGCTTCTGGGCTCTGATGCGGTTAATCCCTTGTGGAAGGCAGAGAAGGGCACAGGGTAAGAGGTGCAGGCTGCAGGTGGTTGTGGTCCTGGCAGCAGCCCACGTTCTCCCCTCCTCACATTCCCTGAAGCTTGTGCTCCAGGTAAACAGCATCTGCCTGTCAGTTGTGGCTGAGTGAGCCTGGCTGTCTCTGCCTCCAGAGCGGCTGCCCTCAGTTCTCCAAGAGGCCGGATGAACTGGGTGGGGGGTGCTGAGAAAAGACCACCTCAGGCCCCTCAGCTGCTGCAGGCACTTCCCACAGCACGGTTTGCGTGGTGCATCTTCATGACCACAGACTTTGCTAGAGTTCACCCTCATCTCACTGCCCCGTTTCTTCAGTGTCTCAGAGAGCAAGGTGTCTGTTCACATCCAACCAGGTCACCTGCTCCTCCTCAGGCCTTTACTTAGGATTTGGGGACCCAACAAGTGGAGGCTACCCTCAGGATACAAGTGAGTAGTACAGCACAAAGGAACTGGGCCTGTGGTACTGGCAGGAAGTGCACTGTCTTCTTCCCCTGGAGTGGATACCCTGGCACTCCCTAGAGGACCTGCTGCCAACAGTGACTTTCCTGACCCAGGCTGCCAGGCTGTAGCTACCTGTGTGGGCAGTCAGTCCATCTCTGTGCCTTTATTGTGCAAGGAAGGAGCTTTGTGACACTGCCCAGCTGCCTGGGCCTCAGCCACTCTGTGCTCACTTCCACATCTGCCTTGTTCTCTGAAAGCCCCCCTGGAAACCCCAGACAGACCCTGTTTGTACCACCCCAGGAGTGCCCTGGCCATGCAGGGCTAGGCCTTTTGGGAGAAAGGATCTGATCTCAGGACTCACCATGAACCTAATCTGCTCTTGGTGCAGACACACAGGAGGGAGGAAGACTCTGGCTATGAGAGCACCTGTGAGTTTTACAGGATCTCAAGAATGGATGTGAGCTAGTGGGCTTGGGAGTTAAGAAGTTAGGCTCCTGGGACATCTGTTCCAGGCCTTGAGAGGAGCAGGGAGGCCTGATCTGTGATGAGACACCAGCTTCAGCTTTGGTCCTGGTAGCGGGGTGCCTGGTGGGCTTGGTGGCTGCCCGGTCATCATCTCCAATGCCCCCCAGACCATGCTGGTTAGGCCCCTATTGGTGTCTGCTCCTAGTTTATTGTGGGCTAATAATCTGATTTGCTCATTATTGAGGATTGCACTGAAGGAGGTAACATAGGGGCGACAGATGTCGCCAGGCCAGCCAGACGGGGTTTTCCCTGGTTAATGTGCTGCAACTCAAGGGGAGCTGCCAGGACACAGCAGCCACCTTGAGATCAGCTCTACAGGAGCAGGGGTCTCCAGAAAAGGCTGCCTTCTGTTTATGCTGATTAAAATGCCATGCAGGTGCTCACTTCGGCAGCACATATACTAAAATGCCACGCAGTACAATTTGTATTTTTGACCTCAGGTGGATCTCTGTCCACCTTAATCACCTTTCCTTACCTAGTATATTTTTTTGACTGTGCAGCAGGGCCTATCTACTTGAATGCTACTTTGTGTCCCCACATTTTTTACCCTATGAGATGTCTCATTCCCACAGAAGCGGCTGGCCCCCAGGCTGTGGGTGTGGTGGTTTTGTTTATATTGTTTTCACTTGTGGTACTAACTATTCTTTTTCCCCCCACGCCAAGAGCATGTGCACTGTCTTCCTGCTCTCCCTTTCCAGTGGTGGCTTTTGTTAGCCCCTTCCTGGCTTTTTCGTTGTTCCCATGGCTGTGGTGGCTTGAATGACTCCCCTGGTGTAGGAACAACTGCCTTTGCGTCTCAGAGCCTCCATTTGGGGCATAACCCCCAGGCTGCTTCCCATGGATTGCTGTCTGCCCCTAGTCCCAACACTGAGCATGCTTAGGAAACTGTCTGGAGTTTGGGGCTGGGCTTGCAGGGGTCCCCAGGCTCTGCCAGCTGGCTTGTCTCCTCCAGGTTGAAAGCTTTGTCACCAGCTTCTCTGTCCATGCCGATTAAAATGTCACTCATAGACTGGTTTATTTTCAATTTCTGGTGGATCTCTGTCCACCTTAATCTCAGTCACCCTCCTGAAGTAAACTGAAACCCAAAACAGTGAGGGCTAACAACAGATGGGAGAATGAGATGTTTCCTTCTCCCCACCACCAAGGTCTTCGGTGGCCATGGGGCAGTGCCTGCTGGGAGAGGTAGAGGGGCATGCTCGCTGTTGGGGGGCGTGGGCTGGGCAGGTGGAGGGCCGCTGCTGTTTTCTCTCACTCGTTTCCTAGGTCTTCTTATCTCTTCTCTGTGTGGCTCTGGTGACAGGGACGATCCGTAAGGCTCAGAACCTTCTGAAACAGTATTCCCAGCATGGTCTAGATGGGAAAAAGGGGGGCTCTAACCTCATTCCTCTGGAAGGTAATCACCCTGTGTTCCTCCCACCCCCTCCTCCTCCACTGTGTGTCCACTCATTGGCAGGGCAGAGCCTCCCCCAGGAGGGCCTGAGAAGAAACCCTGAGGGGGCAGGGTGGGAACTGCAAGTCCCTGATGCCTCCCAGGCCCCAGCAGGCATAGGGATAAGTTTCTGGTCCCCTCTGGCTGGTGGCAGCTCTGCCCTCCCTGAGGTTCCCCACTCCCCTTCCCTGTCTCTGTCCTTGTCTCCCGTGTGAACTCAGAGAAAGTTCTTTGTCTTGGGGCAGCCCTTTCACGCCGAGACCAGCAGTGGCAGGACCAAGCTGGCCAAGGCCTTCCAGCCACCCTCTTCTTTAGAAAGGGGGGTTCTGCACAGCAGGAGGACAGGCAGCCTGTAGGCCATGTCCCTTGCTCCCTCCTGTCAGGGCAGGGACAGCCAGTTAGCTGCCGTAGTGGACCCAGCCCTCCTTCAAAAGCCTGGGAAGCAATGCAAGGCTGTCCCTTTTCACTCGCGGTGGGGTGGAGAAACCCTTTGAGGCCGAGCCGCAGCCCACCCTTCTCAGTCGCCAGGCTCAGGGAAACAGCAGCCCGGCATGGTCCTGGGCACTCGCTGCAAGTCAGGCTTGAAACGGCTGTTCTGTGGTGGTCTGAGGCAGAGAAGGGCCTTGGCGCCCTTCCTGCTGCCCTGTCCCTACGCCCACTTCACATCCCCTTCCTGGAGATAAGGGCTTCTTCCCCATACCCTGAGAGGCAACTGCCTGGCCCCTGGATAAATGCTGCTTGTGTTTGTGCGGCTGACGTCTTGCTAGGTCACGAGCATGATTTCCGAGTTAAGCACCTGTCCGAGGCCCTGAACGACAAGCACGGGCCACTGGCTGGTGAGTACCATTAGCCCAGCCCGGAGGCAGCTGCTGATACTGCCTTTGCTGCGGTCCCTGGATGGCCTGCCGCTGCCTGCCCAGTGGGGCCTGTTCCGCTCCACGGACGAGCTGGGCTACTACCTGGCACTTGCTCTGGTCTCTTTGGGCACTAGGTCTCCTTGCCTGACTTGAGATGGGAATGCATGCCTGGCTCTCAGGGCCTGGGCCAGGGGAGAAGCTGCTGTTCACTGCTTGAAAAGCAGGCAGAGAGGAAGGCATTGCCCTCAAGGGCTGAAAGCCCTGACATCTGACGCCTCAGAATCTGCCGCTCAGCACATGGGATCAAGCAGTTCTGTGCTGGCCTTGTCTGCAGTGGCCCTGCTCTGGCCTCCAGGAGTAGGATGCCATTTCCTCCCAGGGCAGCTGACAGCACATTCTCCATCTCGGGGGCTCACTCACCTCCTCTCAGCTTCTGCCCCCCAGCCAGCCAGGCTGTGTGTGTGTATTCCAGAAGACCTGCTGGACTGGCCTTCACAGACCCAGCATTTTCTGGAGGACCACAGTCCTGTTCCCTTGAGGCAGGCAGTACCACTGGCCCATCCTGGGCTGCTCTCTTCTAGGCATAGATGAGAATCCTCAGTCCTGGGATCAAACATGCCTTATCCAGGAAGTCAAGTTAGGGCTTTTCCTTCTTCTATCCTTTCTCCACCACCTGTAGTGTCTGATGCCCTGAAGCTATAAGCACTCTCTGTGCAGAACTGAGAATGAAGCCAGGCTGGACTCAGCTCCTGCTTCTTCCCCTGAACCTGGTCGGGCCTGCCGGAGTCCTTGTAACTTCCTGCCAAAGCAGTCTACCCTCCCTTTTCCACCCACTGCTGGTCTGGGTTGCAGGGCAGGAGCCGGGAAACCCACGTCCCTCCAGCAGGGTGAACAGCTGCCACCAGACCAGCAGCTCAAGTACTTCTGTCCCCGCAGGAAGAGACGACATGCTGGATGTGGAGACTGATGCCTACATTCACTGTGTCAGTGCCTTCGTCAAGCTGGCCCAGAGCGAGTACCAACTGCTGACAGACATCATCCCCGAGCACCATCAGAAGAAAACCTTTGACTCCTTGATACAGGTCCTGCCTGTCCCGCCCTGCTCTGGGTCTCTGCCCAGCAGCCCCAAAAAAGCTATCACTGTAGAATCCTGAGTATGGAGAAGGCCCATCACCTGAAGCCCTCAACTCCAGGCACCACATCTAGCCTGGGACCTGTCCTGGGAGGTTGCTCGGTACCCCTGGCTCCCATCTTCTTGCCCCAGCATGCCCAGTGAGATGTCTTTGCTCTCCCCGGCAGCCAGCTCTCTGCTCTGCCTTGAGGAAGACCCAGTCCCTCTCTCCCTCAGGATGCGCTGGACGGGCTGATGCTTGAGGGGGAGAACATCGTGTCTGCTGCCCGGAAGGCTATCATTCGCCATGACTTCTCCACAGTGCTCACAGTCTTCCCCATCCTGCGGCACCTCAAGCAGACCAAGCCTGAGTTTGACCAGGTGCTCCAGGTATGTGACTGGGAGGCCCCTGGGGACACACGAAGGAAGAATTCAGCTTTCCCTGCATAGCCCTCCAGTCTTCTGAGTGAAGAGTAGTAGCTCCTGCAGGGCCCTGGGCAAGTCAGGACACTCCCAGGTGATTGAAGAAGAGCCGGCAGAGGCTCAGTCCCCCGGGGTGGGGCAGGGAGGTGACCAGAAGGAGCTGGGCTCCACACACAGCCTGCTGCAGAGGGTGGTGGCCAGGGCCGTACACTGCGCTCCCCAGGGCACAGCTGCCAGCACCAAGAACAAACTCCCTGGCCTCATCACCTCCATGGAGACCATTGGAGCCAAAGCGCTGGAGGACTTCGCAGACAACATCAAGGTACCTCCTCTCCTCCCGCCAGGCCTGGCAGCCTAGGTGTAGGGACTCTCAGAGAGCAGGTTTGCCTGAGGCCGGGTCTGTCCTTAGGGAAGCCACTGTGCTTCCAGTACCCTGTCAACTCCCGTCAGATTGTCTCCTTCCTGGGCTCTGGGGCTGGATGCTTCTGTCCTGCCATCTTGCTTAGCCAGAGGGCGCAGGGCATCTTAACACCCATCTGCTAGCGGGTGAGTGAGCGAACTGGAGCTTGGCTTGAGCCTGAGGCTGCCTTGGAAGCTGTGTGGGGGAATCAGCAATTGTTTTTCTCCACAGAATGATCCAGACAAGGAGTACAACATGCCCAAGGATGGCACTGTGCACGAACTCACCAGCAACGTAGGTGCTCCCCACGGGCCCCTGGGGAGGTGGGAGGGGGCTGTCTAGCTCAGGTGCTGGGCCAGCATCCGTGGGCAGGAGCCAGCCTGGTCTGGGCCCTCTCGGCCTTTGTGAATCCTGTCTGGAAGACAGGATCTTTAGGCAGCCAGAGCCCATAGGGTGAAACATGAAGTTTCCAGCCACCTTTGTCACTGGGCAGGTCCCTGGCCCCTGACCTGCCCTGCTGGTCAGATAAAGGGCACATGGAGGGCATGGGCCTGGGCCCTGCCCTGACCATCCCCCTGGGCCATGTCCTCCCCGCCAGGCCATCCTCTTCCTGCAGCAGCTTCTGGACTTCCAGGAGACAGCAGGCGCCATGCTGGCCTCTCAAGGTACTCAGTATCCCAGCTGGCCCTACCTGGGCCCCACTGCTCCCTCTTGCCTGGACATGGGGTTAGGCTCCCAGGAGGCACTGCCCTCCAGGGGGTGAAGGCAGGGCTAGGTGAGGAGGTCTCTTCTCACCCGGGGAGTGGAATTGAGATGTGACCTGTTGGGGTACCGTTAGGGCCATCCTGGCTGAGCATCCGGAGAACAGGGATTGCTGCTGCCTCTGTAGCCCCTTGGTGCCTCCCTTGCCCCTGTGGCCATCGTACTCTGGGTGGGCACTGCAGCCTGGGGATGCTTTCCCTGCCCTGCCTTGCATGTTCCTCCACAGCCTCTTATGTCTGCCTGTTCTCCTGATTGGTCCCGCAGCTGTCCCTTGAAGGGCTTGTGCCTTCGGGCCAGCTGGGTATTCTCCCTCTGGCCACCACCCAGGCACTGGGGCTTGGAAGGTTGTCATGGAAGGAGGAGCAGTCTTCTGGGTTCCCCAGCCCCTCCCTGTCCGCTCCCATTTGGGGACAAATTGCCAAGGGGCTGCCTCTGGCCCATAGTTCTTCAGTTTCTGCTTTCCGTGCATTCCCTAGCCTTGAGAGGGTCTGGCCTGGTGTGTCCTGCTTCTGTCCCTGGCTATCTTGGGGAGAGGGCTGCTTGACTTGGGTGATGCAGCCATTTCTAACCTATTTTTTGAACTTGCATCTTTCTCCCTCCTCTGTTTCTCTCATCCCCCTGTGTGTGCAATGCCTTTCATTCCATAGTTCTTGGGGACACATACAATATTCCTTTAGACCCCCGAGGTAAGCAGTGCGGCTCTGCAGCCCTTTTCTCCCCCTCTGAAGCCCCATGGGTGAGGTTCCCTGGGACAGGGCCTGTTGGGGGTCGGGTCAAAGGGACAAGGGTTCTTCCACGGTGCTCTCACCTCTCCACACTCATGTTTTGGTCACCTTCTGTGTCTGAGCCCACCAGGCGGCACCCTGCCGTGTCCTGCACCTCAGATATGCCCACCAGGCAAATTTGCCCCTCTGCCTCAGCCTTCTGAACAGCAGGTCCTCTATTCATTAGTGAGGCTGTAGAATGTGGAGAGAAAACGGAGAGGCTGTGGCACCCCATTCTAATTCTTCACTGTTGGCAAACGGGCAAGGGGTTCTTGTAAACAACTGCCCAGGATGGCTCCGGGGTTGGAGGTTGGGGCCCTACTATCCCACTTTTATCCCATCAACCTTCCTACTGACATGGGCCAGCTTCCTAACCATGCCACCCTGCCATGATAGAGGGGTGGTCTTGAATTCCAGGGTTTAGGGCAGCACTTCCCATGGTAGGACGTAGCCCTGCGACTCAGCAGATGCCTGCTCTGGCTGTGCTCCTCTGGGCCCTATCTGCCCTAAGAAGCCCAAGGCCTCTTTCACTGTTTCCTACACTGCTCCTGGGGGGTGGGGGGTGGGGGAAAGGTCTTGGTCACTGCCACTACAGTAATAGGACTTTTCCTGTCACAGAGACCAGCTCTTCAGCCACCAGCTACAGCTCCGAGTTTAGCAAGCGACTGCTGAGCACCTATATCTGTGAGTGTCTCCCAGGCAGAACCTTTCTCCCCCAGGAAAGCCCTTTCTGGGACCTCCAGATATTCACTGGTCCCTCTTCTGACTTTGCAAGGGCAGTTCAGGTCAGTTCAGGGTCAGTGGGATTCGGAAGGATTCCTGATGCCCCAGAGTCAGGTGGATGAGGAGCCGTGGCCAGGAACTGGTTAGTGGGTCCTATGGTGGGTCACTGTGGTAAGATTGGCAGGCACGACCCCATCTTTCCCTATGCAGGTAAAGTCCTGGGCAACCTACAGCTGAACTTGCTGAGCAAATCCAAGGTGTATGAAGACCCAGCCCTGAGTGCCATCTTCCTGCACAACAACTACAACTACATCCTCAAGTCCCTGGAGAAGTAAGTGGCTATGGGCATGGCTCTGCTCCCCTCTTCCCCTGTGTCCTCCACAGCCTCCTGCTCCTGCATGCAAGGGGTGAAGGGGTTGTCAGTCCTCGTAGCCCGGACCCAGGGAGCCTGAGCGCTGCCTCTTGAGAGCTGTGGAAGATTAAGATGGACAAGGAGCCCGTCCTTCCTGGTGTTAGTGCTGAGCCCAGCAGCCTTTGGGCCCCTGGAGCCCAGCCTCACTCTCTCTGTGCCCTCTCCTTCCTGTGCCCAGGTCTGACCTAATTCAGCTGGTGGCTGTGACCCAGAAGACTGCTGAGCGCTCCTACCGGGAACACATCGAGCAGCAGATCCAGACCTACCAGCGCAGGTGACCGGTGCCTGCCATCTTCCAGGGTTGAGCTGCCCCAGCCCAACCCACAGTGTACGGGGTCCAGTATAGTTCTCCCCCTCAGTGTGTGTGGGACGGGCTGCCTTGCAGACCCCAGCCTCCACTCAGTTCTAGTGTTTGTAGGTGCTGGCGAGGGAGCTCAGGTCCTTGTGCACGCTGGGCTCTTCCACTGAGCTACACCCCAGCCTTTTTTTTTTTTTTCTGAAATTTCTTTTTCTTTTCTTTTTTTTCTTTTCTCCACTGTTTTGAAAAAATCAAATTCCTGCTGTGGAAAGAAAGGATGTCTTCCCTCACTACCTGGTCCCCTTAAGCCTGTAGGACCCCTTCAGAGTGGTCTGCCAGGTGCCAAAGCCAGGGATGGCAGGCGTGGGGGTAACGCTTAGCCCAGAAGGAGAGCCAGGCTTTGAGGATCCTTGAACTTGGCTGGGCTGGCCCTCTCCCCTACTCTCACTACTTCTTTGGACCTCTGTTCTCCTGGGCTTGTTTTTTCCCCCTGAGTTTCTCATTCTTCCCATTTACCTGTCTTCTGTCCCTCCTTTCTCATCTGTTTCTTCATCTTAATGGGCCATGATGTTGATGGGAAGTACATCCGACTGCTCAACTTACCGAACACCCTGTTTTCTGTTCTTGATTTTTAAAGTGAGTGGCTTAAACATTTTCTGTTGCCAAGGAGAAGATCCCAGTTATTTGCTTAGTTGTTACCAAGATCCATCCTTACCAACCCCTCCTCCTAGTAGGTCAGCAGATATTAAAACAAAAAATGAAAAAACAGGCCTGAATCAGGGAAGACACAGCTGTCCCTCCCTGGCCTCATGCCTTTCTCCCTGCTGTCTGGCAGTTGGTTAAAGGTGACTGATTACATCTCAGAGAAGAATCTACCTGTGTTCCAGCCTGGAGTCAAGGTGGGCTCAAAGGCCTGGTCTGGGAAGGGGCATTGAGCAGATGTGATACTTTTTGCCACATCTCTGGGTTAAAATGAACAAGTGACCTTCTGGGATCAGAGGGCAAAGCGAGCATGTGGCCATGGGGGCAGCAAGAGAGAGGCCTGGGGCTCACCCTGTTTAGAAAAGCAGCAGAGTGGGGTGGTTCTGCTGTAAGCAAAGTTCTCTCTCTTCTCCCTGGCTCCCCCGTCCCCCAGCTTCGGGATAAGGAGCGGCAAATGATCAAGGAGCGTTTCAAGGTGAGTCAGGGCCCTCTTTCCACTGCTTCCTGCTGGCACTGTGGTGATACAGACCGACCACTTTTGCCTCTGGTCTCTTCCCTTTCTACCACTTTGATGACCAGGGCTTCAACGATGGCCTTGAAGAATTGTGCAAGATCCAGAAGGCCTGGGCCATTCCAGACACAGAGCAGAGAGACAAGATCCGCCAGGCCCAGAAAAACATCGTCAAGGAGACCTACGGGGCCTTTCTGCACCGGTGAGCCTCCCTGCCCTACCCATCCCCCCTCAGCAGGGTGCTGCCACTTGCCTGCTGGGCTGTGTGTCTCAAGGGAAAAGAAGGGGGTGGCAGAACTTGGCAGCAGTGCCAGTGTCTTGGGCTTGAGGCCACTGCTCAGGGGCACCTCTGAGATCTGTCCGAAGCACCTTAGGTTGAGGCGGGAAGCTGAGGAGGGCTTAATCTATCCCCTCCCCCCAACCCTGGTACCCGGGCAGGTATGGCAGCGTGCCCTTCACCAAGAACCCCGAGAAGTACATCAAGTACCGCGTGGAACAGGTGGGCGATATGATCGATCGCCTTTTCGACACCTCTGCCTAAGCCTGCCAGCGTCCCTGCCTGGTTCCGTCAGATTAGCCATGTCATTGGACAGATAAACCAGTGTTAACTCGCGTCTGGGCTGGGTGAGTTTGAAGTCCTTTGGGACGGAGACTTTTCTTCACATCCCCATCCAGGAGCCCTGTCCCTGTGCCCTTTGCTCCTGATATCCACTTCCCTGCACCACTTGAAAGCAGCACTTTCCCAGGACACAGGAATCTTTCAGAACTCCAGTTTTGTGACTGAGCACTACCAGCTATTGCCATCTGATGGTAGCTGAGATAGGAGAGAAGGAAGCCAGAGGCCTCTGCCCCCAGCTGCTTTGTGCAGCCCTCTCGCAGGGGGGTAGACCCTCCCCA
The DNA here is from genome assembly GCA_004027455.1 of Hydrochoerus hydrochaeris. Lineage (NCBI taxonomy): Eukaryota > Metazoa > Chordata > Mammalia > Rodentia > Hydrochaeridae > Hydrochoerus > Hydrochoerus hydrochaeris. The sequence goes on along the minus strand of PVLA01010488.1, from coordinate 34,733 downwards.
GCCTAGGTCAGACCTGGAGATGGAGAATTCCCATCCAGCCCAGCAATGTAGGTGGGGCTCAGAGGAGCAGGCTGTGTCTTAGCCAGAGGGAAGCCCTAGGGAAAAAGCAGGGCTGACTGCATCTCTTGGATAGTCGGCCCCAGACTTCAGCCATGGGGATGTTCAGCCTTTTCACTCTAGGGAGGAGGAGCATTCCCTGTCTGTCCTCTGTAGAGTCCAGCGTGCTGCAGGAAGCATGCCAAGTTCTGCCTTCTGTGGCCAGCCAGTCAGCTTCCATCTCGTGGTCCCCAGTATCAGCACCTCCTGGCCCAGGCCCAGACAGCAGCAGTCACAAAACAAGCAGTTAGGCTTGTTGTGGGAGATTAGTGGATGGAGTGTGCGATCCAGGAGCGAAGTACAGGGCAGGTGTGTGAAGTCAGCCCCCGGTGACTGATTACATCTTGTGCCTAGCACAGGAGTGAACAGCTAAGTTCAGTGAAGGCCGATGCTGGAGGCGCTCTTGCCCTTGGGTAAGGGGTTTACTTCCACTCTGCTCTATGTGTATTCATACAGAGCCAGGAACTCATGGTACTTGGGTCTCTGCAGGGTAGGGAAGAGCCAACCCTCCCTCCCTCTCCAGAGACCCTGGCCTGGCCCTTTCCCCTGCCATGGGGAGCTACACTGCATCCTACAATCTGGGCGCTGGCCTGCCCCATGACATCCCAGGCTGTGGCAAACAGCCTCTCCAGGGGCTGGGTCGGAGTTGTGTGTTGCCCACATCCGGATTCCAGCAAAGAGAAACCGGCCGCACACCACACCGGCCACACATATGAGGAAGAAAGTGCGGTCAGCGGCCTCAGCCCAGCTCCTCGAGGCTTAGGGTGCTGTGGGGGAAGAAGCAGGGAAAGGAGCTTTCTGCAGACCTCTTCCAACCTATTCTTGCAGAACAGACCCCTAAGTCTCCCTTAGATTCTCAACTAATGACAGTTGGGGTCTGGCCTAGCCTAAGCCACGTCCGCAGGAAGAAATACCCGCTTAGAGATCTCCGGCATTCGTTCAGGGTCTGACGCGACCTTGGCCTTTAGGGAGGCTGAGCTGGCTGTCTATTGCAGACAGGCCTGCTTCTTCCCAGAGAGGACACGGTAGAACCTGGGGACAGGAGCTCCACTAACTGAGTGCAGGTGCCTCCGACACACCCAGACACCCCCTAACCCTGGCCCTAATCCCAGGTGTGCCCCTGCCAGCTCTGCCATATCGGCCTTGCCCCAGGCCTCATTCTCACCCACCAGCTGGGCCCTTAGTCCTGCTCACCTTCGGGATTAGACCCTGGGTTCTCCTAATCTCTCTGTTCCTCTGTTGGGACTGGGCTGGGGCTGCTTTTATTCCTAAAGTCGTCCTGGGCCTGCAGCTCAGCCGGCAGCAAAGTCTCCATGGTGCTGAAGGAGAGCAGCAGCAGGAGTGTGAGGTGATAAACTGGAGGTGGGAAAGGACTTCAGGGACCAGGCCTGACTGGCAGAGGCTTGGGTGACAGCAGGTGGGGACAGGCCTCCTGGAAGGGGAGGGAGCAGGGCTTACTGAGCAGTGGGTTGCAGGACGAGGAGCTAGGCAGGGTCTGTCTGCACCAGGGGAGGGTGGAAGACAGGGAGCCCAGCAACTGTCACCTTGTAGGCACTGTGCTCCGTGGCCCAGAGGGGCAGCAGCTGCCGTACACACATACACACTTCAGCTAATGGCAGCGCCTATCCAGGCACCCGCAGTGATATGATGGACTCTATTGCTGGAAGGAAAAGAGCTGAGCCTTTCCCGGGATTCAGAGCGGGTGGGCAGCATGGGGATGACGTCGTGGCCCTGACTCTGCCTGCCCAGTGCCCTCCATCAGCCTCTGCCTGCCCCTTCCCAGTTTGGCTCACCGTCACCTGGAAGCAGGGCACCAGATCCTGGGGGGTCACAGATTTTCAAATCATAAACTGCATATTCTCTTGACAGTCACAATCTCATTCTTTGCATGGGCCTGGAACTCCAGCTCCTTCACCAAAAGGGATGGGGATGAGGGTAGCCTAGGAAAACAGATCCCTGCCCTCAAATCTCTTAAGAGTAGGAACCCAAACTTGAGCCCAGGGATGAGGCAGACCTCTTGTGGCTTCCGGGAAGCATCCTTGGAGATAAAACATCCATGTGAGGGCTTCCCGAGTGCTTCTCAGCACCTCACATTGTCTCCAGTTGAAGGAAGAGCCTTACCGGGTTCATAAATGAGTTGCTACTGCAGATAAATGCACTTCGTGCTACTTCATGGCAGAGACTGGTCCCTCATTTCACACAGAAAACATTTAGGGTCTGAGGAGCAGCAGTTGTCATCTTTTACGAAGGGGAGGGAGGTAAGGGGGGAATACTTTGCCAATTTAGATGTCACCTGATGAGGTAGGGGATTCCCCGGGTGGTGGTCCCTTCATTTGCCTCTGGACTGGATGCAGGGGTGCAGCAACTGCAGTTTGGACCTGACTGTTGAGAGCACTTAACTCTGAGGAGAGAAGACAGGAGTGACCAGAATCTCGGGGTTGTGAAGCTGCCATGCTGTGGCCCTGGAGGAGGGCAGTGAGGCCACAGCTGAAGGGGGACAGGTGATGGGCTGATGTTTGAGTGGAAGTACAGGGTGAGGAGCACTTGCTGCTCAGCACTGTTCAGTTCCCCTAAGCCTGAGGTAGACTGATGTGAGCACAGCCCCCCAGTGTCTTAACAAGTGCTATGGACCAGAGAGTCCCCTCTGCCTTTGTCCCCCTACCCTGTCAGTACCAGTGTCTGAAAGCACAGAAACTGAGGCCACAGTTGCTGTGGTCCCAGGGAAGTGGAGGAGCTCAAGGTCACAGTTAGTTTCTGTGGTAAGGGCCAGGTTAAGCACCACTTGGCCTGCTGTGGTATACTTGAGCCTCTGGCATCTGGTCCTTGCAGTCCACCCAGAGCCTACGAGGGGAATGCTGCCAGTGTGACAGCCCCAGAACCTTCTGGGGCAGGATGGGTGTCACACCTCCCCAAACCTCCCTGCTGTCAAAGAGTTCTGATAGGGAAAGGGAAATGCGGACTCAGACGGCCTCTGAGTTCTGGATGGGGAAGGGAGGGAGGTGTGTGCGTGGCAGGTGGGTTCCCTCCTCCCTTGCACTTCCTGGATGGTGAGTGCAGGTGTCCAGGGTAAGTCCCAGGCAGTGTGACTGCATGCCGTACATGTGCACTAGTGTTCCAAGCTAGGCAAGTATCCAGCCTAGGGACACAAGGACACCACTGCAGCCCCATTCTCTTGTTCCTAATGCCCACAGGATGGTGACTGTCAGTGCTCCCAGGCTGGACTAGTCCTGAGTTCCTGTGCTACCTCCCCAGGGTTGGAAGCTCACTAGCCTTAGCATCACCATAAAGGGCAATGTGTCCCACTGGATGTCCTGAGATTGGCACGGGCACTGCATGACAGGGAGGCAGGATGATACCCTGACAGTGGCCAAGACTGAGTCCTGTCATGTCCCAACTTAGTACATGGGTCCCCTGCCCTCCTGCAGCCAGGAAGAAGCTACCATATTAAAAACACTGGAGACAAACACCAGCACATGCACAAGCAGGGGTGCACTCCCAGTGCTTAGAATCTGGGTGGTGTCCTGGACCTCCAGGGCCAAGTTGAGGTGAAGGAGAGACCAGGATGATCTCTACCGAAGAGTAAAGGTAAGACCTCTGGGACTGGAGTAAATCAGGGGACACATAGAGACCAGTCATGAACAGGGGCTATTGTTATTCTACTGAATTTCCAGCCTGCTCTAACCCAGGCTACAGTAGTACTCAGGGAACCACGTTCTTGCCATGACCCCCACCCGACCCTGGCAGGAACATATACTGGAGACCTGATTGGGTCAAGCTGCATCCAGGGAAGGAAACACCAAGGTCAGCAGTGGATGGGCAGTGATCAGGCTGTCCAGAGTGGAAGCGGCCCCAGGGAGCTAGAGGCAGGCCAGCACTGGTTAGGAACGTATGCGTGAATGCAACCAGAACACATAGAGTGTTTGCATCTGTTGTGGACTTTACTGAACACTTAAATACCCCGCCTGCCCCTGTTGCACACACTGGCTGATGGTTCAGCGATCTATGTACACCCAGTGCCTCCACAACCGTGTGTAAAGAGGGTTTGGTGATCCCCAGTCCCTGGCTCCAAATAGCCATTTTCACTTTAAACCTGCCGAGTCGAGTGTGGGCATTCCCTTTCCCCTAACTCAAAAAGTACCCTTCACCCTTCATCAGGAACCCCTCGAGAAGTCCCAGAGGCTTTTCCCCATGGGGTTTCATGACAGTGTGATATTTGGACAGCATGTCACTGCAGATGTAATGGTTCGTGCATTTTATTAATAGATGAGACTCTTCTCCCAATCCCCAACCTCTGACTTCAACCCTGCAAACATTCAAGGTTACAAGCCAAGTGCCTGGAGGCTTGAGGTCATGTTAATGGTCAGGATCTTGGAAGCATTTGGGTTCCGTGATGGGCAGGGACATGGGGCCCCAGTCACTTCACTCATGCGCATCAGGTCAGTGGACTCACGCCCCAGCACGCTGCCATTGCGGGTGCCCGGTACCACAACACACACGCGGCCAGAGGCGTGATGGTGCGAGTACCACCCAGCAGGCCCGCGCAGGCCTCGCGGAAGCCCTCGCTGAAGTGCTTGGAGAGCAGCGCCAGGAGACCTGGGGCGAGAGAATAGCAGCGCCAGAAGTAGCACATGTGAGCGGGAAGCGGCCGAACCACACGCAGAGAATAAGGGCGTGGTGGGGCATCCAAGAAAGGCAGAAGAGCGCGGCCGCGATGATGGTCATGCGCCTCACCTTGCGCTTGGCGCGCCGGGCACTGGATCCCGCAGCCACCGGGTCGACGGCGCGCCAGAGGTAGTGCAGGTGCCCGTGTAGGTCCAAGAAACAGCACCGGCAACAGACAGCTGAAGACGAAGGTGCAGATGTCCATGGCGCGGCGGTGAGGCACACTCCACGCTGGGTGGCACATGGTCAGGTTGGCCAGCTGCGACTGGACTGGCGATAGTAGCTCAGGTGGGGCCCAGAGAAGAGCAGCGCTGGACCCCAGATGAGCCCGATGGCCGCCAGCACGTTTGGGGGTGCCTGTAGCTCGCGGGAGTGCAGCGGGTAGCGGATGGCCAGATACCTGGGGGCCAGGTCGGAAAGGGAGACGGTGGGTGATCAGCGGGATTCACGCCAGGTGGGCCGCTGCCTTTTCACAGGCTCTACACCAGCTCTCAGGAAAGCCCTTAAGGCAAGGTTACACCGCACCCACACCCAGCGTGCCTAGAAGCAAAACGGTCTGGCAGGAAAGGCACTCACCGAGGCCCTTCTGCTGCCCTCAGTACTGTGACCACAGAACCGCTCCACTCAGAAGGACACCCCGAAGACACTGAAGACTAAAACTTGGAAAGCTGGTCATGGGCCTGGAGAAGGGTGTGATTACCCACTAGTGACATTCCCCAGGGAAGGAAAACTGGCACCTGAGGTGCTAGCCGATGGCTGGGAGTAGCCAGATTGGTGAAGGTTCCAGAGGAGTCTGACAGACTAGTGCCGTGGTTCCCACCAGTGCGTGGGAACAGACACAATGCTGCTCTGACTCCGTGGTGATGGGAGGCTATAGGGAGCGTGCTCTCACCTCACTGCTCTTTCAGGGAGATCCCGAAGATGAGGAGGGGGCACTAAAGTCGAACCACACTTCCTCCCCAGGACCCATCCTAGTGTCCCCACGAGCACCCACTGAGACCTGAGTGCTGGGAAAGTGCACCCTCACTGTCCTCTCACTGGGAAGGGAAAACCCCAAGGTGCACTCTCCTCTCCTGCCCCTGCCCCTGCCCTCTCTGCCTGGAGACCTGAGATGGGGTACAGAGCAGGCTGGGAATAAGCCGGGGACTTGGCAAAGACCTGAATTCCACAGTCCAGTGACTGCGCCCAGCAATCACGTCATGGCTTCCAGGCGAGCGTGGAGGAGGTAATGATAGTGGAGCTACAACTCAGCGTTTTACCAACTCGATCTCTTCTGTAAACTGGTACAAAAACCACCTCCTCTCCCTCAGAGGTGCTTTAAACTCAAATGAGAGGATATGTGAGATACAGTGTACTGAGAAATGCTAGCTTAGGCGTGGGCGGTGCTGGAGGGCTGAATTCTCCAGTCCAAGAAGCCTCAGGACACACCAAACGGTCACCACGTCCTCTATTCTTGGTCCTCTTTATCTTCCGCACTCACTTGTCCTCCAGTGTCACTGGACCCTGTGCCATCTTAGTGTCACCTCCCACACTCTTTGTGTCCCTCCTAATCTCAGAGTCGTGCCCCCCACTCTAGCCCATCCGAGCACCTGCTCACCTGTCCAGGGAGACGGCAGCCAGCGTGAAGCTGCTGGCATGCATGGTGAGGAAGATGAGGAAATACACGGCCTTGCAGAGCCCCGAGCCAAATACCCAGCCTTCCAGAGTGTAGATGGTGGCCTGGAAGGTCACACAGCACAAGGTGAAGCACAGGTCAGCCACACCCAGGTTGAAGATGAACAGGTTGGTGGTGCTGACCGCCTGGCCACCGCGCAGCAGAATGGCAAGCACCAGCGCATTGCCCACAGTGTCCATGAAGAACATAAGTGCGAAGAAGAGGGGCATGAGGACCGCCTCTGGCTGCCAGCCACCCTTTCTGCCCGCCTGGGTTGTGTTCTCGCCCCCCAGGCCACCTGAGGCGTTCATGGTAAGGCTGACCTGAAGCTGCCTGGCTCTGGCAGCAGTCTGAGTCTTGGTTAGTGCACAGCTTCCCTCTGCTTGGGCTGTCGAGCTGCCCAGCCAAACTCCGTGGGGCTGCAGGTGCGGATCTGAGTGCGCTGGGGTCAGGGAGAGGAGCAAGTGGCTTGTTCCTGCCAAGGCCAGCTGCGCTGGGGGCAGTGCTGCCAAGTGGCCCCAGGCATATCCCGGCCGGGAACCCAGAGCCTAACCCAGAATGGACAGTGGAGCTGATACCTGCTGTCGCACTCCAGGCCTAGGATGCCTGCTGTAGCGAACTGGGTCAGAGAACTGGCTTCTCTCAGAGACAGAGACATAGGATAGTGGAGGGATGAACCCAGGTTCCCCATGTGTGCGATGCCACAGGGAATGCCACTGGGACCTGCAAACCCCTGTACTTCCCTGCAGTTTGACCCATGCTCTGGCTGTGATGCCCTTGAAAGCTCCATACTGGCCTCTCGTCCATGGGGTTTGGAACTGGGTAGAGGGGACTGGACTGCTCACCCGGTGCTCCATGCATCTGTCCGTTTCTAATCCCCTGGAGCACCAGGCTTCCCAGGAACCTCATTGAGCAGCCTGGTGGGTGGAGGAGCGGTGGAAAGGAATTTTCTGCAGAAACTTGATGAGCTTCATTTCATTTCTTTCTGTTACGCACTGGTCATTACCTCGCCAGTTAAATCCAAGAAGTATTTATTGAGCATCTGTTGAGTGTCAGCTTTTGTCTTTGGCGTTGGGCCTTGGTTTTCACAGCTGTAACAAGGGATGGTAACATTTTTTTCTTAGAGGACTCTTGAGAATGCAGTGAGATGTATAGAGAGGCCTGAATCTGGTATGTCACATCTGGCTAAGCATCTTTAAGTGTTTAATTCAGCAACACTTTCATATCATTTCAACCCATTTTCAGAACTTTTTCATTTTGCAAAACTGAAACACATAAATTGTTCCCCATTATTGGAAATGAAGGATGGCAATTATCATTCTGCTGCCTCTATGAATTGGCCTAATCTAGGTTCTGCATGTACAGAGAGACTTAAAATGCAATTTTTCAACATTTATCCACCTTGTACTATGTATCAAAATCTTACCCCCTCATCCCTTTGGGTAGTACTAGGATTGAACCCCAAACCTTGCATATGCTAGACAAATGTTCTATGACCAATGTACATCCCAAATCCTTTTCTAAGTTTCCCAGGCTGGCCTCCAATTTATAATCCTCCTGTTTAGTCTTACTTTGTAGCTGGAATTACAGGAATGTGCCACCACACCTGGAAGAATTTTATTCCCTTTAAAGGCTGAGTAATATTCCATTGTATTAATATGTCACTTTGTTTATCCCAGAAGGGACATTGGATTGTTTCCACACTTTAATGTCTAGTGAGAATAATGCTGTTATGAATGTGGGTATATAAATAACTCTTCTGCATCCTGCTTTACAATTCTTTGGTATGAATACACAGAAGTGGAACTAGATCATATGGTAACTTTTTTTTTTTTTTTTTTTAACATAAGAGTCTTGTGTTGTAGTTCAGGATGGCCTTGAACTCACTATGTAGCTCCTGCTAGCCTTGAACTTCCAGCGATCTTTCCACCTCAGCCTCCCAAGTGTGGGATTACAGGCATGCAACATGCATGACTCTATAGTTTTAATTGTTGAATCGCCATAGTGTATTCTGCAGTGACTCCACCACTTTAGTCCTACTAATAATGCACAACAGATCCAATTTCTTTACACACCACACATTTTGTTTTGTGGTTTGTTTTGGTTTAGTAGCCATCCAAATGGGCGTGAAGTGTTATCTCATGGTGGCTTTGATTTATATGTTTCTAATGATTAGCAATGTTGAATTTTATTCATTATTTTTATTCTATTCATTGAAACAGAATCTTGCTACGTAGCCTAAACTAGCCTCAAACTGGCAACCCTTTGGCTTGGTGTTGGGATTACAGGTGTGTGCCATCATGACAGGCAAGCTCCATTTTTATTGGTTATGCACATTCCACAAATGAGGGAACAGGTTTAGATGATTAAATTATATGCCCAACTTCTCCCAAGCAGTACTGTTAGAGCAGGGATCTGAGCCTCAAGACTCTATAGAGGTGAGTGCCCTATTATAGGGCAAAGATTCGTGCTCTTGTGCCAATACTTCTCTGCCCTTGGTCTGGTCCCAAGATACAAGTCCCAAGCAATGTCCCCACCAGGACACTGCCTGTTGTTTGCCCCCTCGGTTCCCTAGGCCATTACTTTTTCACCGTCAGCCCAAGAAAAGCGATTACTTTTTCACCGTCAGCCCAAGAAAAGCGCAGAGGCGGACCCTCATGGGAAGGGTGGTGCGTAGGGACAGAATCCCACTTCACGACTCTATGGAAAGGTACATACTCAGAAATAGTCATTAGTCCCCGCCTCCTGATGTGTAGGACGTGAACCTGACCTCCTGTGCGGGGATGCAGGAGGTGGGTGTCCACTTCTAGTCCTCCTGCCCTTGGTGTAGAGTAGCCGGAGACTGCCCTGGAAAAGACTTCAATAAACTTCAATCTGGCGCGCCACAATTTGCCACTTAGAGCCCCAAACGCATGCGCAGGCGCGTTCCAACAAAGGTCTCCGCTCGCCGGAAGCGCAGAGGGCGGCGGAGTCCGCCCCTATCCCATCAGCCTGAGCTAATAGGTCCCGCTCCTCCAAGCCCTGGTCATCTTGCCTCCTCTATCCCGTCCTGCTCTGCGGCGTAAAGGCAAGATGGCTGCTGAGAAGCAGGTCCCGGGTGGCAGTGGCGGCGGTGGCAGCGGCAGCGGCAGCGGCAGCGGTAGCGGTAGCAGCGGTGGAGGCGGGGGACGTGGTGCCGGAGGAGAAGAAAATAAAGAAAACGAACGCCCTTCAGCCGGGCCGAAGGCAAACAAAGAATTCGGGGATAGCCTGAGTTTGGAGAGTATCCTAGTTATGGCCTGACTCGCAATGACTACGTGTCGATCTGGAGGGCTGGGGGCGGGAGAGGCGGCAGTTACTGGTGGTTCCGGGTCAGAACTGAGGGTTGCAGTTTCTCTTACCCTTAGTTTTTGGCACTCAGAGATCTAGGGCTCTGTCCCTCGATCGATCTTTACCTCACATTCCCCTCGCCCTCCAGATCGGGGACGTTCTTTTCTTCCAGGTGGCATAGGGATACCAAGCAGGTTTCTCCTATTCCCATGCGGTTGCTCATTAGGGGCTTGTGTCAGCGTTGACACCCCGGCCATCCTGCTGAGCTCTTTCTTGGTGTCTCTGAGCCACTCAGTGGGGTGAGGAAAATGCAGTCTTGATATTTCAGCTTAATATTCTTGTCTGACAGCTGTCAGGCTAATAAAAATGAAGAGCCTGATGCTTTGGAAATGGAGGTACAGATTATCTTAAAAAGCTTCCTGCCCGTTTTGAATTTAACTTATCATAGCTTGTTAACATCACCTGTATGGTTTTCTTAGTAGATCTGTAGGGATTTTATTTTGTTGCGGGCTTTGGAAGAATCAATTTGTAGTTTTCATTAGTTTGTATTTCAGTTATGTGCTTGTGACACAGTTCGTGGCTTTTTGAATTGAAAAAGTGGATAAAATATAAATAAATTTCTGAAATAGCACATTCAGCTTGCTATGCTAACTTAGGCTTTTAGAGTTTTTGGAATTTACTTTTTGTTATGGTAGTATACTTGTTCCAGATGGATGTTAGAATACCCTTCTTTTACCATGAACTCTAAATCCTACTCTCTACTTTCTAATCACTGAAAGAGTCCTTTTAGTGTTCACTGTTTAAAAATAATATTTATAGAGCTGTGCATGGTGGTGCAGCTTGTAATCCTAGCACTTGGGAAGCTGAGGCAGGAGGATTGCTGTGAGTTCAAGATTTTGTCTCAAACAAGAAAAAATAAATGATATTTATAGAGAAAGGTGGAGAAAATGTTAAAACTAAAATTGTAGATAAAGGTTATTGAACTTCTGCACTTTGGTACATAATGTTAAATATCTTAAGATTCTTACAGGAGAGAATTTGATCAGGGGTTCTGATTAAAGAAGAGTTTGGTCAGAAAATGTTTAATGTTTTTATGAAAATCTTGGCCTAGCTTGGTTGGCATGTGCTAATTATAGGTTCTGAAAGCATCACAGCTCTTAAGGAAAATTTGGATTTGGCAGAAGTGGAGGGCAAATAGAAGCATAGTACCTGTCATTTATAATGTGAACCTGCTTGAATGAAAAAAATATAAAACAGGGGGAACCACTCCAATTATATTTAGCATTTAGAATCCAGCAGCTTTAATTTGAGCTGTTTAAATTTCAGCAACCCCGAATAACTATTAATATCTTTCTTCTTTATTTTGAAAATAGTAACAATTCAGGTAAACTTTTGTGCAAACTTAGCCTTGTCTTATGTATGACAAGATTGTGATTGAAAATGGTTATAAAAGATTTCATTACTTAATGTACTAAGAATTTCACAAATGTTCATTATGCTATGGCTCAACACAAATATAGACCAATGATACAGATTTTGACTTACTTAGATTTTTGCTATTGGATTTTGATTTATTTTTATTTTTGCTACTGTAAACTTTTCCTTAATTTTGGCTCTAGTTCTTCAGATTATTAAGGAATCCCAGCAGCAACATGGTTTGCGGCATGAAGATTTTCAGAGATACAGGTCAGTATCCTATGTAAGATATGTGGAGATCACTGGGACTTTCAAACTTGGCTTACTTTTGTCAGTATTCTTACTTTGCTGTATCAAAAAGTGTACCTAGAAAGAGCAACCTTGGACTTATAATGAGTTCTTAAAAGGTATATACTTAGTTTAAAATTTTGTAGTGAATAAATGAAGTTACCCTTAACCAGGTAGGTGGCACATCCTTATGATCCTAGCTGCTAAGGAGTTTGAGGTAGGGGATCACAAGTTCAAGACGAGCCTGAGCAATTTAGTGAGACTCAAAATTAAAAAAAATAAAAAAGGGTCTAGAGACATAACTTATTGCAAAGCCCTGGATTCAACTTCCAGTACTGCAAAAAAAGAAAAGGGAAAAAACATTGGCCAACCTTTTTATCCATTTTGCCTCAGAGTTATATAGATACATTTGGAGACTTCTGTTGAAAATGACAGGTGGGATTTTCTTTTGGGTTTTTTCATTTGTTTGAGCAAAATCTTTCTGCAGTACAGGCTGGCCTTGAACTCATTTATGTAGCCCAGGCTGGCCTAAAATTCACAGCAGTCCTCCTGCCTCAGCTTCCCAAGTGCTGGGATTGTAGGCATGCACCACCAAGCCTGATTTGAAAAGCAAATTTAATATTACTCTAAAAAACAAAATGGGTGTGTAATGTGTGATATAGTTCATTACTTGTATAATACAGTTCATTACTTGAAAGCATATATCCAACTATTTCTGTATCATGTTATTGACTTTGATTACCTAATGTTAAAATATCCTTGTAAAACATCCTATATCTCAGACTTTTTTTTTTTTTTTAACTAGAGATTGTTTTAGGCACTGGAGAGCATTAAATAACACAGGCAAAGGCTCTTATTCTAGGGAATTTATTAACCAGATATACAGAGCTAATAAAAAAAGTGTATACACACTTCAGCAGTTCACTGTACTAATCAGTATCTGGAAGTTAATGACTACCACTTTGAACATCTCTTGTAATTATAGAGCCAAAGGTAACTTGTATTAATAACATGATGTCTCAATAAGTTTAGTATTAAAATATTTATACAAGTTTTTCTTTTTCTGATATATGCTTTTTTTGGTGGCCTCTCTGCTATACAAATGCAATGTCAGGCTGTGGTGAAGATTAAAGATAGGAACTCCTATGAAAGGAGGTTAGACAAGGTGAGTCGGGGGCATTTAGCAGGGACCTGAAGGGTGAGGAGCTAGCTATGTGGTAAAGGGTCAGCAGGGCTATGGCAGAGTGACCAAGGTGGGTGGTGATATGAAATGAGTTGGGAGAAGTAGGCCTTGCCAGCATATGTAGGCCCCAGTAATGATTATTAGTGTAGAATAATGGAAAACCATCAATTTTTCCTCCACTATGCCCCTCTGCTATGCCATCTTGCTTTGGAGCCAGCCAACTATAAACTGAAACCTCTACAAACTGTGAGCTACAATAAATGTTTTCTCCTTTAACTTTGAGTGCCAGGTATTTTGTCTCAGCAAAAAGAAAAGTAACTAAGACATATGTCAGATCAATCTGTGGACTGACTCATTGATTGATTGATTGATTGATTTAGATAGGATCTAGTTGAGGCTGATCTTGAACTCACTATGTAGCCCAGACTGGTCTTGAACTAATGGCAATCCTCCTGCCTCAGCCTCCTGAATTCTGGGATTACAGGTGTGGGCCACCACACCCAGCCTGTGGACTAATTTAGTAATCAAATACCCTTAATCCCAGCATCACATACCCTAGATCCAGCCACCTCTAAAAGCCTCATCTATGACTCCATGAGGCTTGGGGGGGACATCTAGACACAGCCATAACATTCCGTCCCTGACCTCCCAAAGACTCATGAACATCCCTTATGCAAAAGCCATTTAGTCCATATTTAAGACTTGCCAAGGTCCTAACACTTTCAGCATTGCTAGAAAGTCCAAAGTCTCCTCTGAGATTTAAGGCAAACTTTACTTCAAGCTCCTGTACAAATGAAAAGAAAGTTAAATACTTTCAATATATGATGGCATAAGATAAACATTACCATTCCAAAAGGTGCAAAGGGATAAAAGGAATGGGACCAAACAAGTCCAATATTCATTGGGACCAACATTAAATCCTGTAGTTCTGTGTCCAGCATCTGAGGCAGTCTGTGACAAGATGTGAATTCCAAAGGGTTTAGGGGGCTCCATCCCTACACTGTGTGTGGTTGCAGCTCTCATGCCTTCTCTTTTGGGCTGGTTTTGCTCTCTCCTTGTAGTTTTCATTAGATGATCCACATTCCTTGCTTTTCCAACCTTGTAGAGCCTCTACTGCACCTACAGCTTAACTTACAGCTTAACATTGCCTCTCAGGAGCACACTGCCTGGCTCCCAGGGCTTCTGAAATCTGGCTGGTAACCAGGCATGGAGATGTACTCTTGTAATCCCAGCACTCTGGAGGCTGAGGCAGGAGGATCACCAGGAGTTCAAGGCCAATTTGAACTGCGTAGCAAGCCCTGTCTCAAAAAAAAAAAAACAATAGCAAAAAAAATCTGAGTGGAAGCCTTCTTGACCCAAAATCTGCATCAGTCAATGCTTACTAGAGAAACAAATTTAATGCAAGATGTACGATAAAAGAATTTACGAAGTTGGTTTACATTGGCCACCCACAGAGTCAGGTGTGGAAGGGTATAGGAGGTTTCTGCATGCTTGGGATCTGAAGGATCCAGTCAAAGGCCCAAAGCTCAGGGTAGCATCCTGTGTGAGCCTGAATCAGGAGGCCGAAGTGTCTGTGATAGAAGCCAGGAGGTGATGTAAGGAAGGTAACGCCTGGAGTTCTTGTGAAGAAGCAGAAGCAAGCACACCTGTGTTTCCCTTGTGTACCATTCTGGTGACAGTCCCTCCTCTTGTGGGTCTTCCATACCCAGAACTGCTGGGCCAATTTAGTTGGGAGTTTCTTGCTCAAATTGACACAGCTATCATATTAGTCCTTTAAAAAAACAACCAGGCGTGGGGTACACACCTGTAACCCTAGCACTTGGGAGGGTAAACTAGGAGGATCACAAGTTCAAAGACTGTTTGATAAAAACCAAAGAAATGAAAGTAAAATCATAACCAAATTACTATTATCTACTTAAAATGATTCCACAGTGTCCTTTTCTAGAGTGATGTAAATGTGGTAAAAACAGTCTATTCAGTTTTCCCTGATTTCTTTAAAATGCTTTTTTTTCAAAGTTGCAAGTACAGCTCAAATTATGTCTTTTCTTAACCACTGGAAGTAGGTTGCCATCTGATGGATAATCCTTATCCCACAAACCTGCAAATAACAATCAAAAGCAGGGAACTAATGATAAATTACTGTCTTATAACCCTCAGACCCCATCCAAGATCCCTATTTATCCTATTCATTTCCTTCTTTTTTTTTTTTTGTCTGAGACAGGGTCTTACTGTGCGTTTCAGGCTGGCCTTGAGCTCACGTGTAGCCCAGGCTGGTCTCGAACTTGCAACAATCCATCTGCCTCAGCCTCCTCCAATTACAGGCATGTGCTACCTGGCCCTAATAATATCCTTTATTGCAAAAGATCCAATTCATAATTGTGTGTTGTATATAATTATATCTTTAATCATAATTCTAGCCCTTTTCTTTTGTTTATTTTGAAAATCTTGAGACCTTTGAAGATAGAGACCAGTTATTTTGCAGGATGTCACCAGTGGGGTTTACTTGATTTCTCTTTTTTGTTGTTGTTTTTTGAGGCAGAGTCTCACTACATAGCCCATACTGACTTCAAAGTCACCATGTAGCCCAGGCTGGCCTTCAATTCATGGCAGTCCTCTTTCGTCTGTCTCCAGCAGTTCCTGTCTCTATGAGACGTGTATGTTTTTGGCAAGGACACTTGTGTGTTACTAATTTTATAAATTTATACTGAATAGTATTGCATATTTTTGAGTGTTTTTTATTTAAAGGATGGGATTTGTGACAGTGTCTCACTATGTAGTTCAGGCTGGCCTTAAACTCACTATGTAGCCCAGGTTGGCATCAGACTTGTAGTGATATTCCTGCCTCAGCCTCTTGAGTGCAGTGATTATCCACTAGAGCCACCATGCCTGAATCTTTGACTGGATTTTTTTCTTGTGGTCATTGTTTTGCAGTACTGGGGATTGAAGCTTGGGTCTTGCATGTCGTAGGCAACCAGTGTATAACTGAACTATATACTACCAGCCCTTTTTTGGAATTTTTATTTTTTGTTTCGTGTGTGTATTGAGACAGGGTCTCTTAGTGTAGGCTGACCTTGAACTCACTGTGTAGCCCAGGCTGGCCTCGAATTTACAGCAACCCTCCTACCTCAGCCTCTGGAGTGCTGGGATTATAGGTGTGCATCACCATGTCTGGCTGGACATTTTTCTTACCGTGGTAAAATTACATTAAGATTAGCCTCTTCTTATTTTTTCTTTTGATGGTATTTAGGGATTAAGTCCATGGCCTTGTGCCTGTTAGGGAAGTGCTCTGCCACTGAGCTATATCCCCAGCCTTTTTAAATTTTATTTTGAGAGCCTGGCATGGTGGTGCACACTATAATCTCAGCATTCAGGAGACTGAGGCAGTAGAATTGCCACAAATTCAAGAGTCTCACATAGAGCCTGGGTCACTAAGTTGCCCAGGCTGGAGCTGAACTTGTGATCCTCCTGCTAATTAGCTAAGATTACAGACATATGCCATCATGCCAGTCAAAGTCAGCCTTTTTAAAGCCTATAATTCAGTGGCATTGAATACTTTACATTGTATCTCCAGAAGTTTTTCATCATCCCAAATCCAAACTCCCTGTTAAACACTAATGCTTTGTCTTCTTGTGTTCAACCCTTAGTAACCTCTGTTCCATTTTCTTTGTAAATTTATCTATTCTAAGTACTGCACTTGAGTGGAATTGTACAATATTTGTTTTTTGGGTCTGACTTGTTTCACTCAATATAATGTATTCAGGGTTCAGGTTGTAGCAGGTATCAGTATTTTCTAAGGCCAGATAGCATTTTATGTCCCACGTTTTGCTTACGTATTCATCTCGCCATAGACATTTAGGTTGCTTCCACCTTTTGACGCTTGTATATAATTTCACTTGGAATTGGTGTACAATTTTCAATTTAAGTTTCTGCTTTCGATTCTTTGGCTCTATTCCTCTTTGGGAAGTAGAATTGCTAGATCACCTGACAGTTCTGTGTTTAATATTTTTGGGGAGTCAGCATACTGTTTTCCACAGCTGCTACAATGTTACATTTCCCCAGCAAAGCACAAGTTTCCAGTTTACTCCTTTGCCAACATTCCTGATGTCCTAATAGATGGGATCCATATGCATTTTAGGATGATCTTGTGTATACTTACTAAAAAATTTCTAGAACTTTGATAGGATTTACATTAAGTTAAATGTCAGTTTGGAAATAACATCTTTACTAGGTTGAGTCTTCCAGTCTATAAACATTCATGCTTTTCCACTAGTTAGATCTCTGTCTTTCATCAGCATTTTGGATTTTCAGTGTGAAAGTCTTATAGCATCAGGTGATTTTTCCTCTTTTGATTGATTATAAATGGTGTCATGTTTTAAATTCTGGTATCATAGGAAGAGTTTGAGGGCCATAATAAAGATAGAAGCCTGATTGGAATAGGTTGAGAAGAAAATGAGAGGTGGTGAAACAGAGCAACAATTACCACGAGTTGAAGAAGTTTAATTGTGAAGGAAACAGGGGAGGTAACTGGGTTAAGGTGTGAGGTTAAAGATTTTTCTGAGTCCATGCATAGTATGCTGTGGGTCTGTTGTGTTTAAGCAGAATGGGTCCATACTATCCGAGCTCCTGGGTAATTTGTGTTTTTTGTCTAACAATATGACAGTGCCTGTCAGTTACACTTGAGATGCTGGGATTTTGTGGGACCATCCCCATATTGGGGGATAGTGATGGGGGATCTTATTTTGTTTTTGTCTTAATCAACTTTTTTCCTGCTGAGGTTAAGTTACAGTGTTTAAGTCACATGACTTAGGAATAAAAGTGTTATCAGAATGAGCTATGTATTTGCTGATTGTGAGGAAACCGTTCTGTTCCAGGTTTTTCTTCCCACAACAGATTCTTCATGGAAACAACTACTTTCTGGGCTGATAGTTGCTAGTAAATATATGCTTATTTATTGCTGTTCTTATGATGAGTGATTCAAGTAGTCCTGGACTTGTCTGGTGAAACAGCTAACACAAGTCAGCAGTTGTGTACTTGAACCTCAGTGACAGCCTCACTCTGAGATGGGGAAAGCTAGAATTTAGTGCGTACTTCCCCTCTCCCCACCCTACCCCGCCCCGGCAACTGAAATTGAAGTGCACTCTCGAGTTCTATCAGTGGAAATCTTTTTAGGCAAAGATTAGTAGTGATAAGTTCCCAAGGTGGGAGGACTTTTTCTTTCCTTGAGTTTCTTATAAAATACCATACAAGTCTATAAATTGTTGACAACAAAGGAACCAAAAAGAATTCACTTATCTGAAAGCCTCAGCTATAACCCAGCATCATTAGTGGTAAACATGTTCTTTTTTAATTTTTATTTTGAGACAGGGTCTTTGTTAGTTGCTAAGTTGCCCCAGCTGGTTTTAGGTTGAGCTCCTTGCTACCAGACTCGCAGAGTGCTGGGATTTCAAGCATGTGCTACCTTGCCCAGCTAATGTGCATCCTTTCACATTTCTTTAGGGTTTTGCTTTTTGGGGGGCCGTTCTGGAGTACACTTTCTTTTTTTAAAATGATTTTTGTTTACATTTGTTTATCATAAGTAAAATTGTACATCTTCCTTAAAAGCCATTTGTATTTCTTTACACGTATTTTCTCTTTAAATTTAATTTTACTTATTTAGTTTTACAGTGCTGGGGTGAAACTCAGGCTTTCATTCATGTGAAGCCATATTCCCAGACTTATAGTTAGCTTACAAATGAAAATATAGTGAAGTATAAAAAATAAAATAGCCAACTGTGGTGATACACATGTGTGATCTCAGCACTCAGGAGGCTGAAGCAAGAGGATCACTGAGAGTTTCAGACCAGGCTGGGCTACATAATGAATTCAAGGCAACCTGTATTACATAGTGAGACCCTGTCTCAGAAACAGCCACGGGGCTGGAGATTTAGCTCAGTGGCCTAAGCGCCTGCCTTAGGGTCTGATCCCTGGTGCCAAAAAAAAAAAAAAAAAGCCAGCCACAAAAAGAAACAACAAAACATTTTCACCTGTTGGCCCAAGTTTCTTATTTCTTTGGTACCCACTTTTATAGGTTTAGAATTTTTGTTCCTGTGAATTTTTGTTTAGATCTCATTATCTATGTTTCTGATTTTTTTTTTTTTTTTTTTTACACCTGAAATTGAACCTTCAGGACCTTGCACTTGCCAGGCAGGCACTGTGCCACTGAGCTATATACCCAGCCCTGATTATTTCTTTAGAGTAGGTAGACTCAGATTGTTGGTTTAGAGCATAAACATTTTTGGGGGGCAGGGCTACTGGGGATCGAACTCACGACCACGCACTTGCAAGGCAGGTGCTTGTGCTGCTGAGCTAAATCCCCAGCCCCTCAGAGCATAAACATTTTTAAGAATTTTGATAAAAATATCCATAGTGCCTTTTTTTTTTTCTTCACATGTGCTTGCACTTCCTCCTTCCATGTCTTTAGTGTAATCTACTCATGCACCTTCCTCTCTTTTACCTCTGTCAGAACCCTATTCTGATTTTTTAGGGGGTGGAGGTAGGAGTCAGTGTTGGGACTTGAACACAAGTCTTCACTTCTGCTAGCCATGTGCACTACTATTGAGCCACAGCCCCAGCTCCAGAATTTTACTCATTCTTTCACTGCTCCTCAGTGGTTCCCTGTAGCCCAGTGTGTTCCCAAGAACAGAACGATTACTCCATTCAGTTCAACGTTGGCCTTGGCTACATGCTTCTTCCCCACTAGTATGTGGCCTCCTTCAGAGTGGGCATCATGGCCTCTATTTATGTTTTCTCTGACAGCAATCATGTTGCCCTGCATGCTTTAGTTGTTCAGTAAATGTTTGCAAGCCGATGTGTGATACCTGTAGTCACCATAAGTAAAATACCCCAAACCTCTGACCTTTACCATTTTGAAGAATCTCATCCAAAGTACCACCAGGTCAGCTGAAAGAGTGTTGTTTGTGTTTTCTCACAGGGGTTACTGTTCCCGCAGACAGAGACGTCTTCGGAAAACACTTAACTTCAAGATGGGGAACAGACACAAATTCACAGGGAAAAAAATAACTGAAGATCTTCTGACTGATAATAGGTATTGACCTCTCGGTGCAAGCCTTGAAATACTTCTTGCTAATCCATTTATTGAATAGTTATAGTACGCCAGATATTATGCCAAACTTTTTTTAATTATCTTGTGTGACTCTTGGTTGCTCTGTAGAGTGCGTGGGTTTTACTATCCCTGCATTCTAAGGCAAAGAAACCAGGCCCCAGAGAGATTCAGTAGCTTGTTCAAGAACAATGTTGAGATGGTAAATGCTAGTCAGTGGCTAGAATCCCATCAAATACTTACAGGTGGGGGTGTAGCTCAGAGATGGAACACTTATCTGGCATGCACAAGACTCTGGGTTCAATCCCTAACGAAAAAAGAATCAGTTATTATTGTAAATTTTCTAGAATGCAAATTTCAGCGTTTCAGTAATTAAATCAGTGTTTCTTAATGAAATCTAGTTGCACATAAATTATTGTATAAGTATTTCAGTGTTTTTTATGTGAAACAGTGTGTATTGTCTCCAGGTCAGTTCTTTAAAATTCAGTTTGGACCAGATTGCTGTCTTCCTGTTTGTGTAAATGAAGTTCCTGGAGCCCAGTCATGCTTTCATTTAGATACTGCTTACATCTGGTTTTTTGGTTTTTTTTTCTTTTGGTAGCAGGGATTGAACTCACGACCTTGCGCTTGCTAGGCAGGCACTTAAGCCACTGAGCTAAATCCCCAGCCCCTACATCTGTTTTTGTGTTATAATAACAGAGTAGTTGTGACAGAGACCATGACCTCCAAAGCCTAAAATGTATACTAATGGCCCCATTACCGAAAAACATTTGCAGTGAGGGCTGAGGTGGACACCATGTTGCATGTGGAAGTTGGAAAGGAGACATAGGCCTTGCTCCTCCTTGACTCCGATCTTGCTGAGCAATGTTGGTCAAATGCAAAACTGAGGAACAGTGTGAGACCTCAGAAAGGCCTGTTGTGTCATTTACTGTGAAGTTCCCTGACGTTTTAGAAGGGAGAGGTTAGCCTGGGGGTATAGGACTTGGTGAGGAGGTGAGTAACCCTGCATGGAGGTGACTTAAGGATTTGTGGGCAAAAAGAGCGTTCTGTATCAGGGAAGGCAGTGTGCATGGTGCCTGCGTGTGGCCAAGGAGCTGTCATGCTCCAGACAGCTGTTAGCTGCTACTTGGATGTGAAGAGGTTGGGAGAAAAACAGAGGGGGACACAATCGGAGACTGGTGGGAGTAGGGATAGCGGCTGACATGATTAGATCTAGTGAGGGTTAGTTAGGAAGAGTCAGCAATTAAAGAAATCCATATTCTGTTGTGATAGCGACATCCTTTTTCTATTTATTATTTTTTGGTTTTTTGAGACGGGGTCGCACTGTGTAGTTCAGGCTCACAGTGGTCCTCCTACCTCAGCCTCCAAGTGCTGGGATTACAAGCATGCACTACCATGCCCGGCCCAAGACCCATTTATTTTGGATTGACAAACAGAAATTTATTAAAGATGGTTAATCCAGGCAGTACTTTAAAAATTCACCAGGATAGTGGTAAGGGAAGTGGTTTATTGAGCACTTCAGAAGTGCCAGTTCTGGGCTAAGTGTGTCGCGTGCATCACTCTGTGGCAGGGTGAAGCATGGGAAGGTGAGTAACTGGCCCGAAGTCACATGGTTGGTAAGGGAAGGCACTGGGATTGCAGCCCAGCCTGTGACGCCCTCATTCGTCACTGCCCAGTGTCCCATCTCTGCAGGGCTTGATTTTGTCTGAGGCCGAGGGAAGAGGTGTAAATGCAGAGATGAAACCAGATCATTATCTATGCACCTCTGACTGATTTTAGCTGGAAGAGGCTGAGAATGGGATTTGCTGGGCTCCAGGTAGAGGCTTGGCAGTAAGATGTGCCCCTCAGGTGAGCGGGGGTTGTGGCTGACGATGTGAGAGGAGCCTGAGTGGGGTACAGGAGGTGCAGTTAGAGAGCAGAGGTCTCCCTCAGAGCTATGCCCCAGAGAATGGGGTGAGGGTGCTGCGCCTGGCCTTTTGTGTTCAGCCTTCCTACCTCTCTCTGGCCTAGATACTTGCTTCTGGTTCTGATGGATGCCGAAAGAGCCTGGAGCTATGCCATGCAACTCAAAGAGGAAGCCCGCACTGAACCCCGAAAACGGTTTCACATGCTGTCTCGCCTTCGCAAAGCTGTGAAGCATGCAGAGGAATTGGAACGCTTGTGTGAGAGCAATCGTGTGGATGCCAAGACCAAGTTAGAAGCTCAGGTTAATGTCTTCACATTCAGTCGTGCTTTATTGTTGAGATTAGAAATGTGACTTAAAAGAAAAAAACTACTGTTAAATAAAACAGAGGTGAAAAAAACCTTTCAGATATTGCTTTTAATAGGTGATATTAGCTGGGCATGGTGGCACATATAATCACAGCATTAGGGAGGCTGAGGCAGCAGGATTACTGTGAATCTGAGGCCAGCCTGAACTACATGGTGAGACCCTGTCTCAAAAAGCCTAAATACATAAATAAGTAAGTAAGTAAGTAAATACATAATGGTGATGTTAAACCAGGCATCACATGCATGCCTGTAATCTTAGCACTCAGGAGGCTGAGGCAGGAGGATCACCTCACATTTGAGGCCAGCCTGGGATACCTAGTAAGTTCAAGGCCAGTCTGAGCAATATATAGCAAGACCCTATCTCAAAAAACAAGCAAAAAGAAATGTGATGTTAGATGTAGGTGTGTAGCTTAGTGATAGAGTGGGTACTTAGCATGTATGGGGCCCTGGGTTCAATCCCTAGCACCACCCCCCAAAAAAGTAAAAGGTGAAGTTAGCTTATCTTGCTATTGTTTTCAGGCTCTAAGGTTTGTATAATTATCAGAAAGATCACGTGCTTTTGATGACTAGCTGGAAATCTTCTGTTTTGTTTGCAGTATTGGCTGTTGAACCCAGGCCCTTTACACTTAAGTTGCATCCTTGGTCCTTTTCCTTTTTATTTTGAGACAGAATCTCACTAACTTATCTAGGTGGGACTCAAACTTTCCATCCTCTTATCTCAGTCCCCAGCATGCAAGGATTACAAGTGTAGACATCACACCCAGCTGAGAGCCTTTTGAAGTGACAGATTTTTACAAGATGCTATCTGGGCAGTTGGGACAAGTAGCTCAGTGCAAGGCTTTAGGGTCAGTCCCCAACACATCAAAACCCCAAATGAATGGGGATAAATATTACAAAGTTATAGTCAGTTTTTTTTTCCAGTACTGGGGACTGAACCCAGGGCCTTTTGTATGCTGAGCAAGTCCTCTACCACTGAACTTTGTACATAGCCCTTTAAAATTTTTTTAAATTTTGAGACAGTGTCTCATTAATCTTTTGATCCTCCTGCCTCAGCCTCCTGAGAATCTGGTATTGCAGACATGAGCCATTGCACCCAGTTTATATTTAGCTTTTTTTGTTGTTTTGTTTTGTGGTATTTGGGATAGAATCCTAGGCCTTGGCATTAGGCTGTGTCTTTAGCTTCTCTGTCTCTGTCTCTCTCTCTCTCTTCTGTCTATCTGTCCATTTCTTTGTACCAGGAATCAAAACTCAAGACCTTACATTTGCCAGGCAGGCACTTGTACTGCTGAGCTATATCTCCAGCCCTCCTTTTCTTTTTTTATTTTGACTCAGGGTTTAGCTAAGGTGTATAGGTTTAATTTGAACTTGAGATCCTTGTACTTTAGCCTCTCATACTGCTAGGATTTATAAGTGTGCCCCACCTTGCCTGGCTTGGAAGGTTTTTTCTTTTAAAACCAACCTGAATTTCTCCATACTCTTGATACCAGAAGTAGCAACATCAGAGGAAGAGGGAGTTGGAAGACTGATTCCGTGTTGACCTGGGTCTTCTGTTTCCATCTCCTTTCAGGCATACACAGCTTACCTCTCAGGAATGCTGCGCTTTGAACACCAAGAGTGGAAAGCTGCCCGAGAGGCCTTTACCAAATGCACGTATGTCTTCTAGTCCAAGGCTGTGGCCAGTTCTGATTATCAGTTCCAGCTATTAGCTTATTTCTGTGAAACTTGGGAGGATTCTTCTGCAGAAATGGTGATGATTCCTTTCATCCTTAGAACACGCCAGCTCTGATAGTTGGTGGAAGAGCTTCTCAGGGAACTGCTTTGGTTTTAGCCGTGTGTTCCTTGTGAGTTTGGTTTCCTAAAATAAGGCTGTGGTGAAACCCGATGTTTCTTTGCTTGCAGAACTATCTATAGGAAGCTCGCCAGTGCTTTCACAGAGGAGCAGGCTGTGCTGTACAATCAGCGTGTGGAAGAGATCTCGCCTAACATCCGCTACTGTGAATATAACATCGGTGAGCAGGGCTGAGGTGGCTCCCCCAGCTCGAGCCTTGATGCCAGTTCATCTCAGAGGGCCTGGGGAATGTATTTAACTTCGATCCCCTCACCTTGTATCCATCCTTGGCCTGAGTGGTGACTGATGTCAGAGTCAGACCTGGTCAACATTATGGAAGGCAATGCTGTGGCTTTTCAGGTTTTTGTTTGTGTGGTAATAGGAACCAAACCTAGAGCGTTTGCACTGTGCTCCATCTCCAGCCTTCCCCACCCCACCAAGACAGGGTCTTGTTAAGTTTTCTGAGCTGGGCTTGAATTTTCAGTCTTCTTGCCTCAGTCTCCCAGAGTGCTGGATTTACAGGCATCCACCAGCACACTGGTGAGTCCCTTGGCTTCTGTTTCTATCCTGCCATCTTCTGTGTTCTGCAATAGTGGTCTTGAGTCTTTAGTCAAAGTCATGTTTTACGTTTTTTGAGAAATTTTAGGTTCATAGTGAAACTGAGAAAGATGTGCTCCGTCCCCTCATGGTGCACAGCCTCCCACATCACCACCTCCTCCCACTAGAGCGATCCATTAGTTACAGTGCTTGAGCCCACACTGATGCACAATGAAGGTTCGTTCTTGCCATCGTACACTCTGTGCTTAGAGAAAGGTGGCCTGATGTGTCACAATTACAGTGCCACGGCCAAATTCTTTGTAGAAGGATTTGTCCTAAAAAGATAGATGAAGCTGTGGGCTTGTTGAGATGTGCTTGCAAGGAAAAAGAAATCCTGTAAGTTGGGGGTGAATTGAGTGATTCTTAAGAAAATAAATCAGATCCTTAAGATTTTCTCCTTTCTCCCTGTTTCTCTCTCTTAGGGGACCAGTCAGCCATCAATGAACTCATGCAGATGAGATTGAGGTCTGGGGGCACTGAGGGTCTCCTGGCTGAAAAACTGGAGGTAATCTTAGTTTGTATACTTGTGTGAGAAGGTTTGGGTTTAAAAAAGCCTAGAAAAAGAAATTCATAACTCCATCTCCCACAGATATCTGCTCTTTATATATGCATCTTTATAGCTATGCCAGTACAATATATATTACATATTATATGTACATATACACTCACACACATGCATGTTTTCTGTTTTTTTATCTTTTTTATTTTTATTTTTTGGTGGTATTGGGGCATTGTACCCAGGGAACAATGAGCTGTATGTTGTGTTGTTTTGTTTTTGGTCTTTTTGAAATAGGATCTCTTATGCAGTTCAAGTTGGTCTTGGGCTCATTTTGTAGCCCAGGCTGGTCTCAAACTTGCAATGATCCGCCTGCCTCAGCCTCCCGAGTACTGGGATTGCAAGAGTGTGCCACCATGCCCGGCTTAATGAGCTGTATCTTTAGCCTTTTTATTTATGCTTTTTTTTGGCCATGGGAGTTAGTACCAAGAGTCAAACTCAGGACCTCACACTTGCCACGTGGGTGCTATGCTACTGAGCTAAATCCCCAGTCCCGCTCCAGTCTCTTTTAAAATTTCAAAACAAAGTTTGACCAAGTTGCCTAGACTGCCTCACCTTCCCATCCTCTCAGCTTCCTGAGTAGCTGAGATTGCAGGCATGCACCATGCTGGGCCTATGTCTTCGTCACAAAAAATTTAACTTTACTATGCTTGGGTAAGTAACACAGACTCAAAGAAAGTAAGAAACATAAAAGAGTGCAGAAAAAAAGAGATAAGTAATAGGTTCCCTGTAACACATTTCTACAGTCACAGCTCTAACATTTAAAACAACTTTCCAGGCACTGATCACTCAGACTCGAGCCAAGCAGGCAGCTACCATGAGCGAAGTGGAGTGGAGAGGGAGAACGGTGCCAGTGAAGATCGACAAAGTGAGGATCTTTCTGCTAGGCTTGGCTGATAACGAGGCAGCCATTGCCCAGGTAAGAAAGTTCCTGTTCGGCTTTTTAGTCGGTGTATTCTCAAGTACTGTCCGTAAGTGTTCAGATGGAGTAGTCTGCTACTTACTTTTCATAACACACACAAAAAAAGTATATTAATACGATTTGGGTTGTGGTAAAGCTGGAGATGTACTCTCCCGTTTTTTTGGTGGGGGGCAGTATTCGGAGACAGGGTCTTTCTGTGTAATCCAGGCTGGCTTTGAAATTCCTGTGTAGGCCAGTCTGGCCTCGAACTTGCAGTCCTCAGCTCCCAAGTGCTGAGATCGCAGATGTGCTGCCACACCTAGCCAGAAATCTAAGTTTATAGAGGAATTAAAGTTTGGGGTGGGGCACATTCAGCCCAGCAGGTGGTGCAGTAGCCTTCCTGTTAGGTCCCTGACGGCTCTGACCTGAGGATTCTCATTGCTGGCCCTTGTCAGGAGAGTCTGGTTAAGCCAGAATGTCTTGTTTTATGTGAGGCACACATGTTATGTTCATACAAAGCTATACTTGAAGCTCCTCACTGACAGTCAGCACCTGTTTGTCACTGTGAACAGCCAGGTGGAACCCTGAAGAGAAGAGTCTGGTGATCTTGGCTTGTTTGAGGCACACAGTGACCAAGGCACTTCCTGTAGCTCCTTCTCCGTGTGAAGTGAAGGGCACCTTTTAGAACAGCAGGCTACTGACTGTGGCCTCTCGAGGTCACAGGGGCAAGAGTTGGTTGCGCCTTGAATCACTGTGTGGGGGTTATCAAGGGTTTTTTTGATGTTTCTGCAGTACTGGCAGTTGAACCCAGGGACTTCTCACTGGGCTACATCCCCAATCGTTGTGTCTTATTTTTTGAGACAGGGGTCTTGCTGAGTCCTAAATAGCCTGGGCTGGATCCTCTTTCCTCAGCCTCCCAGACCATTGAGATTACAGGTGTGTGGTACCACACTCTGAGCATTCAAACTTTTCAAGGACTTATTTTAAAATGGCTGCTTGGGATGGGGGCAGCTTTCAGCAGCTGAAGACTTTATGTCCTTGTATATTACTCTCCAGTTTCCCTTTTATCTGCTTGCAGGATAGAACAGGACTAGAAAGTTAATTTTTGTTAAACTAAAAGACCGAGAAACTTTTGAGAACATTCTCTGGGCATTGTTAATGGTACTATTGCATCTGGACCAGGGTAGGGCTTTGGTAGAAATGTTAGGTGATTAGGTTGGTTTGTGGTTAGTTTCTGTTTTGAAGTTATGAGTGCTGAGAGTAAGGAACTCACAGATTCCATACCAGGAATCAGTGAGTAGGGCAGGAATTCTAGCCTAGAGTAAAAGAGCAAGGTGGGAAAAGTCCATAGGGCAAGTTAAGCGGGGGCTTCTCAGGGAAGGGGCTGTAGTCAGGTGCCAAGTAAAGGGCCAGAAAAGCTAGCTTGTTATGTAATTTATGTATTTATTTATTTATTTATTTATTTATTGAGACAAGATCTCCCTGTGTAGTTCAGGCTGGCCTTGAACTCACTATGTAGCCCAAGTTCATAGCAATCCACCTGTCTTAGCCTCTAGAGTGCTGGGATTAGAGGCATATGCCACTATACTTGGCCATCATTTTTAAAAGTTAGTGCTTGCAGTTTAGAGGAAAATAAATGTGTGTATGTGTGTGCAAGCACATGCTAGAAATTGAGTGCAGGGCCTAAGTACACATTAAGCATGATTTTTCTCTACCACCAAGCTACACCTATAGCCTGTAAATGATCTTTTTTTAAGCCACTGCTTTTAAAATTGAAGGTCATGGCAGCCAAACAATGACTAATTGAAGTCGGTGCATATTTCATTTTCTGTGGTGCTGGGCAGGTCCTCAAGCACACACTACCACTCAGCTATGCTCCAGCACCGCTGAACTATGCTCCAGCACCTCTGTGCACATTGTTTAAAAGATTCCTCTTAAACTTGAATTTTACTAAAAGGAAGAGGTTCAATTCCGGATATAGATTGTAGTCGAAGCAGTTCAAGATTGACCAGAATTTTGAAGATATTGGCAATAAAAAATCGTCTGCCAGTATATTCTGTTTACCCAGGGCCTCACATTTGCTGGGCCACTGCGGCACTGCCGAGCACATCCACAGCCCAGGGTTTTTCAAAGGCTGTTTAACCAAAAGACATCTCTTACTGGACATTTCCACTCCACAGTTTGTAGCACTATAAATAAAAATTTAGTAATGCTTTGCCTAGATCTGTCTTTCCATATTTTGAGTTAGTGTTGTGGAATAGATTGCCCAAATTAAGAATGTCATGTTAGTTTTAAAGTATATTTTTGACATATTTTCTAGTTAAATAAAGTCATTTAAGTTATAAATTATCGGGCTGGGGATCTAGCTCAGCGGCATAAGTGCCTGCCTTGCAAGCCCGCAGTCATGAGTTCGATCCCCGGTACCAATTAAAAAAAAAAAAGTTACAAATTATCAATCTTAGGAATTTTAAAGCATTTTAAGATTTTTTTATTACAGTCCCCCAAAATTTGATAATTTAGGATTTTTTTTCTTCACATGCTGTTTTCTTATGGTAATTAAGGACCTTTTCAGGGAAAAAAAAACCCTTAAAAAAAAACTTTTGCAGTAATTTTTAAAAGAACTTAGTGATGAAGGTGGTACATTTCTGTGTTGTGATAATATTTCCATTGAAGTTCACTAGCTTCTGTGTCTTACTTATATTGCTTCAAGTTTTTTTTATTTGTTTCGTTGTTGATTGAGACAGGTTTTCCCTGTGTAGTTTAAACTGGCTTTAACTACTATATAGCCAAGCCTATGGATCTTCCTGCCTCAGCCGCCTGGGTGCTAGAGTTTCAGGCATATGCCACTACAACAGGCTATTTATTTTCCAGGGGTTTTTTTTTCTTGTGTGTGTTTTTGTTTTGTCCAGGCCTTTAACTGTTCATAACATATAGTAGAGGATTTGAAGGCTAAGTTATTTGTTTTGTTGTTGTTGTTGTTATTGTTGTTTTATACCAGGAATTGAACTCAGGACCTTGCACTTGCCAAGCAGGCACTGTGGCCCTGAGCTATATCCCTGACCCTGTTTTGTTTTGAGACAGATTGTCACTATGTAGTTTAGGGTAGCCTCCATCTCACTTTGTAGTCCAGGCTGCCCTCAAACTCAGAATCCTCCTGGGTCTCCATGTGCTGGGATTAAGGGTGTGTTCCTGTCCCTTAGATTTGAGAATTTAATTAACTTTTTATCTGTACCAGCCTCACATATGTTGGATAGCCCACCTGTTTATTATGTAATTATATGTGATATATAACTTTTTGTATATTGCTAGATTAGACTTGCTATTACACTGATAAGTTTTGTACCTTTTTTTTTGTACCGGGGATCAAACTCGTGACCTCAGGCTTGCCAGGTAGGTGCTTATGCCGCTAAGCTAAATCCCCAGCCTTTGCACCTCATTTTATGAGGAATAATAAATAATTGGGAGGGTGGGTTTGTTTTGTTTTGTTTTGTACCAGGAATCAAACTCATGACCTCCTGTATACCAGGCAGGTGCCATAACACAGCTATATCCCCAGCCAGGGAGGGTGGTTTTTTAAGACAGTGTCTTACTAGGGTATGTAGTTCAGGCTGGCCTTGAACTCCTGTCAATCTTCCTGTGTCAGCCTCCCAATGCTGAGATTATAAGCATGTACCACCATGCCTGGTTTAATAATTTTCTTTTTTCTTTTTTTTTTTTCAGTACTGGGGATCGAACTCACAACCTTGTTGGCAGGCGCTTATGCCGCTGAGCTAAATCCCCAGCCCCTGGTTTATAATTTTCTTTTCATGCAGATCTTTTTTCAAGATTTAGTATCAGGGATATAGAGACTTCATGGAACAGACTTGGAGAGCCGAGCATGGTAGCACATGCCTGTAATCCCAGCACTCTAGAGGCTGAGGCAGGAAGATCATTAGTCTGTGCCCAGCCTGGACAATTTAGCTACTTAGCAAGACCCTGTCTCAAAATAAAGAATATAGAAAGGGCTGAGAAGGGTCTGGATTAGATCCCTAGTATAGGAGGTAGAGGAGAAACTAGGCCAAATAAAATTTGTATGAACTGCAGGACATCTGGTAAGGTTTCAGCATTTAGAGTTAATGTCTTACATCACACATATCCCAAAACAAGCCAGTAAGTACAATCATTTAAGCATAATGTTAGAGAGTAAGTCTAGTTAATCCTCAGCGTCAGCACTATAGTTGATTAAACGTCTGTTGAATGAGCCATGAGTTATTATACAGTAGAAAATACCCTTTGGCCAGCCGAAGTTAATCTCAAGCAGAGATTGTCCCTTGGCGCCACTGTCAGTCTGTTGGGTAGAGATAACTTGGTGCCTGGCTCATTTGTTACTGTTCTCTAACCTGGAAACCAAGAGTTAGGCCTTAGAAACAGGCCCCTTAATTTCAGTGTCTCTTGTCTTAGTGGCATTGGTATCTGTCAGCCTCCAGGACATGGAATGCTTTGTAGTTTGGTACTACTTGCTGGCAGAGATTTTTGTGACATTAAGATACTAAAACAGCAGTTTATTGTAAAGTACGGAAGAAATAAAGTCAGTGGAGTAAAATATTAGATTGAAAAAGTTTGAGCTGCCAAAATCCAGTTTCAAAATCCATAGTGTCTTTCAGCCAAGCTTTGAGATATCATCCTTAATGCTGTCTTACTTTATACTTCATTTATATTTTACTTTAAAAAGTTTTTATTATTATATATGTGCAATAATGATTGTATTCATTGTGCAGAGTTTGTACATGTACATAGCACACCTTAATTCTTTTTATATTCATTCTCCCCTTCTCCCTGCCTCCACCTCTTGATTTCCTTCCCTTTTGAAAAAAACCTATCTCTGTTTGCTATTACAAAATATGTAACTTGGGGTCGGGGACATAGCTCAGTGGCACAGCACCTGCCTGACAAGCACAAGGTCCTGAATTCCTGGTTCCAAAAAAGAAAAAGGAAGTGTTGCTCACTGGTCCTATGAAGGAAATTCTAGATCTCTGCTTGCCCCAGTCTCAGGGTTTCCTTGTGAGTTCGCATGTCCAGGAGCCAGAAGAATCTAATCTTCTGTGTATTCCAATTTTAGCATCTGATCTTCCAAAGCAAGCTGTCTATTTTGCTGTGTTTTGTTTTGGTTTGCTTTTTGAGACAAGGTCTTGCCATTTAGTCCAGGCTGTGGCCTTGAGCTCACTTAAGTCCTCCTGCCTTGGCCTCCCAAGTGCTGGGTTGACAGGAGTGCACCACCACACCCAACTCTTTTGCTCTTAACATTTGCTCATTCCTGAGGATCACTGGTTGCATTGTGAGGTTGTACTTAGGCCTCTCTTTTTAGGAGAAGGAAGGTTTTAAATAATAGACTTAGTGATTCTTTTTTTTTTTTTTTTTTGGGTCCTTTCAAGGCAGAGTTTCACTATGAATTCAGGCTGGCCTTGAACTCACCCAGTGCTGGGATGACAGGTGTGCACCACCACGCCTGGCTTAGGGTTGATAAATTTTAGCCTCAGTTTCTGTTTAGTTTTTGATGCTTAAATGGAAGGGACACCATTTATCCTTTCTTTAAAAGAAAGTCTGTTTTTAAGTGAGGTTTGTCCTTCTTTTTAACCAGGCTTCCGTGTGTCTCTTCCCGACCTCCTGGGGCTGGGTGAGGCCTGGTCCCTGTCTCCACAGTTCTCCGATGGGTGTGGCAGGGAATGTGGCCAGACTCGTCTTGTGTGTCTCTTAGTCACAGCACCATCCTCCAACAATTTTTATAGCCAAGTGAAAACAACCTCTGAATCCATCTCTAATAGCAGGACAAACAGCAGCCAAGAGTCTTGTCTCCAGGGGAGACACTGTGTGGAGAGACCCTGAAACTGGGGCAAGCATATCCTAGGTGTTTCATGTTTTGTAAAAAGAGATCTAGAATTTCCTTCCTAGGACCAGTGAGCAACATTTTCTTCCAGGCTTAAGGTTTCTCTGTGTCATAGGCACACGTGGGAGAAGCTGATGCTCAGGGAGTTTGCCCCTTGTTTTAGAAACATGTCCTTGTTAGTTCATGGAGACCTGAGAGGTCAGTGGACAGGTGAGGAGTCCTGCCTCTGCATGCTAAGGGGTCCAGGATGCCAGGGTTCTTTCAGGAATGCTTGGCTTCAGATGTAGCTTCTAGAATAAAATGTAAGCAGCAGAACAAGTCAAATTTCAACAAGTTCTATTCTGAGATTAGTCTCTGAATGAAATCCCCTTGCCATGTGGATGTCAGAGAAAACACAGCTCCTGTAGTCTCTCCCCTTTAGGTGTACATTTCCCTGCACTGTTGCTTGAGACTTGTGCAAAATTCCCAGTGAAATTTAGAGTGTTAGTGGTCATGGTGGCTCACACGTGTAATCCCAGCACTCAGGAGGTTGAGGCAGGAGAATCGTTGTGAGTTCGAGACCAGCCTGGGCTACAAAGTGAGCCCAAGGCCAGCCTGAACTGCATAGCAAGACCCTGTCTCAAAAAGACCAAAAAGAAAAAAGAAATTTAGAGTGTTGTGGGATCTGAAGGGAAGTTTGCTTGTGTTCAGTGCCTTGCTGCCAAAGTTGACTTAGTAATTTAGAAATAGTGAATAAAGGTGATACATGGCCTCCTTTTAAGTTTGTTATTTGGTTTTTTTAGACAGGGTTTCCCTATGTAGCTGAGGCTGAGCTCATGGTGATCCTGTCTCAGCCCCCCCGTTTGCTGAGGTTACACAGGGGTGCTTCACCATGCCCAGGCTTTTAAATTTTAAATTTGAGCCATATGCTACCAGTGGGAAAGAGACATCCTGTGTAGCTGGTGAAACAAAATTTGGTTTTTTTTTCTTATATGCCCATTGCCTGAGCTACCAAACCACACCCATCTGAAAAGGGGTGTTGGTGGCATATTTGGTGGATTGTTTATATTTAAACTGGTGCTGTTTCATTTTTCCTACAAATTTGTAGTTGGCTGTTTGGTTTCTTAAAGCCAAGGGCATTCATATAATGTATATATAAATTTTTATTAGTACATATATGTGCTACATAATAATTATTTTCATTGTAGGGAGTTGGTTCATGTATATATAACATGTATTTTTGGGTTTTTTGTTTTGTTTTAGGAGGGGCATTGAGACAGGGTCTCACTATATAGTGCAGGCTGGCCTTGAACTCTCTTATGTATCCCAGGCTGGCCTCAAACTCATGGGGATCCTCCTGCCTCAGTCTCCCAAGTGCTGGGATTACAGGTGTGTACCACCACACCTGGCTACAACACATTTTATTTTTTGTGTGTGTCCCTTTCCCCTCCTCCCTGTATTCATACATCGTATTCCACTTAGTGAGTGTTACACAACTGTACCATTTCCATGGAAATTGTACTTTGAAAAATTTGGCCAGCATCTTGCCAACCTGAGGCACTTAGCAGTACTGTCTGAAGTGTTTCTCTCTAGAGCTGCACCATGTAATACAGTAGCCCCTGGCACATGGGGCTGGTTCCATCTAATAAAGTCTCACCTGCTCAGGGGGCCCAGGTAGCAAGGCCCACCGCGTCAGCCAGGGCCAGTGGAGATCAAGTGCTTCTGTCATTGCCAGGCGCACTGCCCTGATGTCATAGGGAGTGAAGAGGGGTCAAGTTTGCCTGGGCCTGATTTGTTCCTAAATTAGTGAACAGCAGGAAAGTGAACAGCAGTAACCCATAAGTGGAAGCGTGTGTTTGATTTAGATTGTGTAATTTACAGGGGAGACTTTTCTCACACTAGAAACTAGGCAAACTAAGACTTCTTAAGGGGGAGAAAAAAGGTTTGTTTTTGTCTTTTTTTTTTTAAGTTCCTCTAACGCTATCTTGAAGGAATGGGTGGTGTCAGGCTCTCTTTTGCACTTTCTCAGAGACTAGTTAAAACTCTTTTTTTCAGACTAGAGTTTGGTTTCTGGGGAAAGTCAAATAGAGTAATGGAATGTAGATGTTTTAATTTCATAGCAGGTCTGCCAGTAACACCAGTTCATCTTCTTTCTGCCTTTCCTCCACTCCCACCTGCTCAGTCAGATTCTTTAGGATGAGAATGTGATTTGGCAGTTATTCAGTGACTCAGTCGCTTTTCACTTAGCCCAGCTGTGCAGCAGAGCGACACCCACCCAGCCCTGCACGCCATCA
This sequence comes from Hydrochoerus hydrochaeris, assembly GCA_004027455.1. NCBI lineage: Eukaryota > Metazoa > Chordata > Mammalia > Rodentia > Hydrochaeridae > Hydrochoerus > Hydrochoerus hydrochaeris. Next base: position 737 of record PVLA01010488.1, on the reverse strand, counting down.
TTTTCAGAGGAGGCAGGGGATTTCAGGATGCAGAATCTCTGCAGGGAAGAGAACTTGGTGTGAAACTGAAGGGAAATCTCTTTGGTTTTTTTGTTTGTTTTTGGTAGCAGGGATTGAGCTCTTTTTTTAATCTTTTTTTTTTGTACCAGGGATCGAACTCACGACCTCACACTTGCCAGGCAGGTGTTTAAGCCACTGAGCTAACTTCCTGGTAGGAATTGAACTCTTGACCTTGTGCTTGCCAGCCAGGCGCTTAGGCCACTGAGCTAAATGCCCAGTCCCTCTCTTTGATAATGATTTGTGATGTCTGTAACTTATTTGGACCTAAAAGCAAATCAGAGCCTGCCAGCTGGGTTGCAATTGTGCAGGGTAATTCCAGCAGCACACAGCAGCTTCACCATGTGTCCTGCAAGGACAGGAGGGAGGATGTTTCCAGCATGCTGCATGTCATGTGTCGCAGCAGCACCCCAGTGTCATCACTGAGGTTCCTGGGGGTGCCAGGTGCTGATCCTGAGCAGGGGCTGGAGTGCTGAAGGGAAGCAAGAGAAAGTTCTGTGGTGAGAAGACGTAATGCACTCGTTCCTGACAGAAAGTTCCAGATCATTATACACATAGCTGTTTCGGTGTATTCACTTTCTGAAGTACCCCGTTTCTGTATCAGTAAGAGATGAGGCTGTGAGAAGACCCTGTGGTCAGGAGTAATGACGAAAGGATTTGGGACATGGAGTCCACGTGGT
>PVLA01010487.1:0-62897 GCA_004027455.1 Hydrochoerus hydrochaeris | reverse complement strand
TTATATTTAAAATTCACACCCAGAAGCAAATTATACAAGACTGTCTTTTCATTAGGCTTCTTGAAGACACACAGATCAGAAGCATGTTCCTTCTGCTAGGTTCTTAATATCTAATAGGGATGAGGTAAAGAGTAGAAAAAAATATCCAGAAATCTTAACTTTAACACACAGCATCAAATAATAGCTAACTTTGAAAATTACTATTAAAGATTTAAAAAGTAACAGCTGTTCAGATGGATAATGATTATATTACTAGCTCAAAGAAGGCAGATAAAGGCTCTTGAATAGATTATGATGTTCCAAGTTTATGAACAACTTAAAAATATTGTTCTTCAAAACGCAAACTGCACAAGAAACACCTCAAAGAATCAACAAATGGGATCTCATATTATTGAAAAGTTTCTGCACTTCAAAGGAAATCACCAACAGAGTGAAAAGAAAACCCACAGAGTGGGAAAGAATTTTAACCAGCAACCCCTCAGACAAAGGACTTGTGTCCAGAATATATAAAGAACTGAAAAACATCAAGCCCCCCAAATTCAAAGACCCTCTCCAAAAATGGGCATCTGAGATGAACACACAGGTCTCAGAGAAAGAGATACAAATGGCAAATAAATACACGAAGAAATGTTCACCATCACTGGTCATTCGAGAAATGCAAATTAAAACAGCATTGAGATTGCATCTTACTCCGGAAAGAATAGCTGCCATTAAGAAATCAACTGATAACAAATGTTGGTGAGGCTGCAGGGAAAAAGGAACACTGCTCCACTGTTGGTGGGAATGTAGACTGGTGCAACCATTATGGAAATCCATATGGAGAATTCTCAGAAGACTAGGATTGGAAGCCCCATTCAACCCAGCTATTCCCCTCCTGGGTATTTTCCCCAAAGAACTGAAAAGTTCATATCACAGTGCTATATGTACACCCATGTACACAGCTGCACAATTTGTGATAGCTAAATCCTGGAAACAACCAAGATGCCCATCAACTGCAGAGTGGATGAAAAGATGTGGCATTTTTATACAATGGAATATTACTCAGCTATAAAAAAGGATGATCTTGAGGCCTTCATAGGCAAATGGAGGCAACTTGAGACTATCCTCATTCATGAAATATATAAGAATCATATTTATAAATATCATATTGTGTCTCTAGTGTAAAAAGTAAATAAGAACTACAAGTGTAATAAAACCAAAATGTGTAATTGCTATTGTAAAAAAGAGAGGAAAAGAAAGTGCTCTAAAGGATATAACTGCATGTATGTTTGAGTGTGTAAAATAGATGACCATATTGCTGAATCTTTGTTGGATCTTTGAGCAGAATTGTTTGTAGTCTGACTGTTTGAATACTTACTATGTACCCTTTAACTTTATAACTTGAACAACTACATCCAGGATGACAGTATGTAATTTATAAATTACTGATTTCTTAGTGGGGCTTTTTCTCATTTTCCTTTTTCTTTCTTTCTTTTAGAATTCTGTATTGTTGCTACCCTTATTTCTGTTTTGCTTTTTTTTCTTCTCTTTAAATAAAATTTTTAAAATGTAAAAAAAAAAAGTATTGGTTCTTCTATGCTAGCAGCCTAAATTGAGAAGGAAATCAAACATGTAACTAATTTCAAGGAAAGATCTGTAGGCGCTATCAGTTTCTACTTCTACCATTAAGTGAAGCTAGCAAGAAATTCAAATAAATGGGTGTCAGACTATATTAGCATAACTTTTCAGAAAATTCAGATTTCAGGTTCCATTCAGATTCAGCTTAATTAATTAATTGATTTTTGGGGGACAGTCTCCCTACTTAGGGCAGGCTGACCTTGAACTTACTATGCAGCCCACGCTGGCATTGAACTTGTGATTCTCCTGCCTCAAAGCTCCCACAGGTGTGTACCACCACACATGGTTTTCTAACTCAGCTTTAACATGTGACTTTCAATAACATCTTTTCTTTCTTTCTTTTTTTTTTTTTGTCATTTTAGACAGGGTCTCACTACTCAGTCCAGGCAGCCCTTGAACTCACTTTGTAGCCCAGGCTGGTCTTGAGCTTGCAATGATCCTCCTGTCTCTGCCTCCAAATTGCTGGGATTACAAGCATGCGCCATTCTGCCCGGCTTCAGTAAAATTTTAATCATGGATTTTGTCTAACAGCCTGGCATAGAAAGCCTTTGAGCTACTGCTATTTTCTAAAATGGTACTATACACTTACTTACATTATTAAAATTTCATATTTTTCCTCTATTATATGCAAAAAGCGTATTGTAAATGTGAGCTGGGATATATGCATTATTTTTCCATGAAAGGTTACAGAACACCTGAACATTAGAGAACACCTTAACAATAATTTTCTTTAACAAAACAGTTTGTCGGGCCAGGGATTTAGCTCAGTAGCTTAAGCGCTTGCCTTGCAAGCGCGAGGTCGTGAGTTCGATCCCCGGTACCAAAAAAAAGAAAAGAAAAAGAAAACAGTCAAAAAAAAACCAAAAAACAAAAAAAAAGATTTGTAATGTAAATTTTCTAATCATGAATGAGATTTACTTACTTAATTTCAAAAAGTTTCTAGGTGACAGAAGGGAGTACAGCCTTTTATATTTTCCTGTAAGTCTAGTAAACATTTTAAAAAAGAATAAAGACATGTAATGTTTAAAATGCACAATGGGTAACTAAAAGCTATTTATAATTTCAAATCTTCACCTCTTTTTTTTGTTTGTTTGGTACCAGGGATTGAACTCACAACCTCGCACTTGCACTTACTCCACTGAGCTAAATCCCCAGCCCAAATCTTCACCTCTTAAATTTTTTTTCTTTTTTGGTACTTGGGGTTGAATTCAAGGCCTTCATAGTGAACTACACCTCCAGTCCTACTTATTTAATTAAGATAGGCGCTGCTAGAAAGTCACTAAATGGCCAGGCTTGAATTTGTGGCCCTCCTGTTGTCACCTAAAGACAGGATTAAAGGTGTTTGGCCCCACTTCTAGCTTTTCTGTTTTTATATTTTTATTTCCTTATTTTTCAAAGCTAAACATTTTACAGAAGCTGACAGATAATAAACAGAAGCTTGAATAGATGTAGCTAGAAATGGAAAAAAGACAAAGAAGAAAAGCATTTTAAAAAACCCCTGTAATTTGGCTGCATCAGTAATTTTTATTTTGGGGTAGGAGTACCGGAAATTGAACTCAGGACTTCACACTTGCCAGGTAGGTGCTGTGCCACTGTGGATTGTAAATCCCCAGCCCAGTAATTCTGATATAGTTTGGAAAGTGGCATAAGTCAGAAGTAGACATGTAAAAAAGCTTACTTACATATCAGGTACAGGAGTAAGATAAGTCAGCTATAACCAGAAATCTGAGCAGCAAAGTCAGTTTTATCCCCATCTGTTTGTTCATTTATAAAGGGCTAAGCATGTCTCTGGTTTATCACCATATATTCTACCTACAGTCTAGACAATCACCCCAGATAATGTAAAGTGGTACTGCTCACACCAAGAAGAATCTTAATATGAAACCAATCTGCTTTAGAAGTTGTGTCCATTCATTTTTATTTTCCTTGTAAGAAAGCAAAACAGTCCCTAAAATATTTGTTGACTTTCTTTCTGATTACACAGTTAATACATGCTGGTAAAAACATCCGCTATACAAAGTGAAAGCTCTCCATAATGCTGATGTCCAGATGCACTGCAGTGTGTGTTAGTACACTGACTACCATACTCTTATCTTCTTCCCGAAAGCCTTCAGCATGTAAAGCATAAACTAAACAAAGTCTTCTCATTTTTTTCCACACCTGAGTAAGGATGGATGACCTTCCTTCAGAAGATATTCATCTAGTTCCAAGCAGAAAAACTGAATTAAAAACTATAGCATTGTCTATAAATATGACCAAATTTCTGTATTGCAATTACTTTATTAATTTCACTTCCTGACAGCGCTAAAACAAATTAATCACCTGAAACAATAGCATGAAATAAAATGTGTATGAGAAAAAATATATCAAACATCATAGTTGCCAAAGATAAAACTTAAAAATTTCACCAATCTGGTTACTATAAATTCTTATAGTCAAGGTTTGAAATTAGGCTGTTCTGTAAAAGGAGACTAAATGAAACAGGCAAGAGCTGTGCTACTATTATGTATTCTGACTACAGATTATGGCCCATTATCATTTAACTATTTTAGGGGCAACCATTTGTTCAGTCCTTTTGGAAAACAGGTACCAAAGCCTTCCTTGACATTATGAACTAAATGATTAATAACAACAAGTGAGACATCCAAAAAATAGGGCAATAGCTAAATCAATTACAGAACATTACCTTGATGTATTAATGACTAAAGATAATTAGTAAAACTAATATGGAAAACAGTAACATGTTATAGTATTAAGTTTTCCTCGATGCAGCATTATAAAAATATATGCATAATGATAAAGCTTAGGCAAGAGATGAGTTGGCCACAGTGGGGCTTCCCAGCTACTTAGGCCAGAGACAGATTTAACTTAGTAAGACCCTGTCCCAAAATTAAAAAAGGCTGTGGGTGTAGCTTAGTGATAGAGCACTCTTGGGTCCAATCTCTAGCACTGAAGAAAAAAAAAAAAGGCCGACTGTCAAACTAAACAGTAAATTATTTGAAAATAAAAGCCATTTTCAAGGTGAAGACAAAAGCCGTCAATATTTTTACTGCTAATAACTGGTAACTGTCTTGATAAAAATTTAGAATACAAACACTAGGAACCGCTACTACAAATGAGAACAAGGCAGATTCCTGAGCTTTCTTGCAAAGCAAAGGCACATACTAAGGCATTATTTACAGCATACTAAGAATTTTAAAAAGTTGTTTGGGGAAAATACGTCTCAGTCTTGAAACCAAAGGGAATGATCTCCCAGGGGTCTTCACCTATAGATAATGAAAGAGTCCTTAATATTTTTTTTGGGGGGGGGTCCTTAACATTCTTACAGTAAACGAGTTTTGTCCAAAGTTGTTTTTAAAAACAGCTCTTACTTATTAACAGCACAATCTCAAAACTTTATTTAGTGAAAAACAAAACAAAACAAAAAACTATGAGCACCCCCTACCTAAAGGTACACATTTCTATCTTTACGTTCAATTCTGACAGGCTAGAGATGTGTAAAAATGGAGAAAGGCCTTATATTTTAGACAATCCTGCAACTATACTAGGTTTTCAGCTGAACTCTGGGACAGTTTAAATAGTACTGCATTTGAGGTAATAGTGGACAAGCAGTCGTGTGATTTAATGTTGCTGACTGACCACCACTTATCAGAAGTTGCGCACCTGAATAACATTAGTAAAACTAATAGCCAATGTGGAGGCACATGTCTATAACCCTAGTACCATGGGAGGCTGAAGCAGAAGGATTGCAAGACCCCATCTCAAAATTAAAAAACAAAAAACCTAGGAATGCAGCTCAGTGGACAGGCCCTGATTTCACTCCCTACTACTGTAAAATACAAAAAAGCAAAACAAAGCCAGGTGTGATAGCATATACCTGTAATGCCAGCAGTGGGGAGGCTGAGGTAAGACAACAGCCACGAGGCCAGCCTAGGCTGTGAGTTTGGTCAAAGCTAGCCTGGACTACATAGTGAGACCTTATCTCGGGCTGGGGATTAAGCTCAGTGGTATAAGCGTCTGTCTGGCAAGTGCTAGGTCAGTTCGATCCCTGGCACCCCTCCCCCAAAAGAGAGACACCTTATCTCCAAAAAAAAAAAAGCCAGATTAAATCCCTGCCATTAAAGAAACAAACCAACTCCTGAGCAGACCATTTTATTTATTTATTTATGTATTTATGTATTTATGTATTTATTTATTTTCTTTTTTATCGGTACCAGGGATCAAACTCACGACCACATGCTTGCAAGGCAGGCGCTCATGTTGCTGAGCTAAATCCCCAGCTCAAGCAGACCACTTTAATTTCTTGGAGTATCTTTTCATGGTAAACTAGATAAATTACTATTAAAATGTAATTTTATTGTTTTAATAAAATGCATACATGCACTCTTTTAAAAGTAAAGTAACACAGGAGAATACATAGAAACAAAACAAAAAAATCGTGCCGGGGATTTAGCTCAGTGGCATAAGCACCTGCCTGGCAAGTGCGAGGTCATGAGTTCAATCCCTGGTACCGCAATAATGGGAAAAAAAAAAAAAAAAAGTCACCTGAAATCCAGTCACTTGGAGATGACAGCAGCGGGGTATGTGTGGGGGTAGGTTTTGGCAAAGAGAAAAAGACAATTTTTCCTACATGGGCTCTTTTCTAACCAGCCTGGGTTTGAAGGTTAACCTGTGAATTTGAGCAAATTATATAACATAAACCCCAGGTTCTTTGCCAGTAAAATGAGGATAAGAGTATTTGTCTTCAGAAGAGTAACGTGAAGATTAAAAAGAAAAAAAGAGTATAAATGATGGGTGTAGTGATGCATGCTTCTAATTCCAGCCCTCGGAAGCGGAGGCAGGAAGGTAACTGCAAGTTTAAGGCTAGCCTGAGTTACATATTAAGTTTAGGGTCAGCCCGAACTATAGTGCCTCAAAAAACCAAAACAAACAAACAAAAAGCCCCAAAAGAGTACAAGTAAAATACTTAGCTTAGTGTAAGAGTTTACTAAGCATTAAATACATTAAGGTATGACTTATAAAGAGGATCCGTTCAAACGTTCCCCTATACAAATGTCGACAGTTATGCTGTGTTGATAGTTACAACAACACACCCCCTTCATAGTATTTTATTAAACAGGCACTGTGATCTACTATTACTGATGGAGGTTTTTTTGTTTTTGTAATATCGTAACTCTAGTTATTTGAAGATGCTCCCTTTGACACAACTTAACATCTCTGAAATTCATCTCATAATCTCTTAATTGGCAGAAAATGATCCCCCCCTCCCCGAGTGGCATGGAGATACACTAAAATAAACATTCTTATGTCTACATTTTTAAATACTTAAGAATTTTCTTAGAGTAAATCCTTAAAAGTCTAATTACTATGTCATCTCATGTTCTGATAAACATCTCTGAGCCACCACTGGAAAAGACCGTGGTGATACAAACTCCACAGACATATGAGGTAGAACCTATGCTCTCACACCCTAGCTGACAGAGGACAGAGGCCTATCTTTTTTTTGGGGGGGGGGTGTTTACCGGGGATCGAACTTTTGACCTCTGCACTTTTTTTTTTTCCTTTTTTTTGTTGCAGTAACGGGAATTGAACTCATGACCTTTTGCTTGCCAGGCAGGCGCTTATGCCACTGAGCTAAATCCCTGGCCCAGGAGGTCAATCTTTATCAGTTTGCTAATCTGACACATAAAATGATCCTTTTTAAATATATTTGGTTATTTTGTTTTGTTTTGAGACAGGGTCTTCGCTGTGAGGTTCAGGCTGGCCTTGAATTCCCTACATAGCCCAGGCTGGCCATGAATTCAAGGCAATTATCCTGGCTCAGTCTCCCACGTGCTGAACTACAGGTATACACTGAAAGAAACTTATTTCAGGGGCTGGGGATTTAACTCAGCAGCATAAGCGCCTGCCTTGCAAGCATATGGTCGTGAGTTCAATCCCTGGTACCGATTAAAAAAAAAAAAGAAACTTATTTTAGGTAAGAAGTCCAATAAGTCACTCAATGGTTGCAATGCCTGATGGATGAATAAAGCAAAGTGACTGTAAGTCTAGTTTACTTATACCTGGCAAATGAGTAGTCTACATATATTGTAGAGGGTCCACTGCATCCAGATGTAAGATCAAAGCCCAGCTTTGACACATGCGAGGTACATGAACCTGAACAAATCCTAACTTTTGAGCCTGTCTGTGCACTTTAAAGATAGAGCCAGTAGTGTCAATTTTTCAGTGCCCAAGACTAGGAACTAGAAACTTGGTAGCACAGTAAATGCTCCATAAATGGTAGCCATTCAATGGTGACTTCAATCTATAGCTTTAAGGAAGTAAAACAGGAAAGACCCCAAAAGATCACTGTATTTTCTTACTCATTTTTTTCTCCAAAAGGGAGAAGACTAATTCTTAGCCAGTCCCTTGCAGTCTTATACAGGAACTGAAAGTTCATTCTCAGCACCTATATGGAAATAGTCCATTCAGCTGATAAAATAGACAGTAAAAAACACAAAATTATTTGCTTTGAGAAAACTCAAGTCGTCATTTCTTAAAGATTAAATGAACCTCTAGTCTGCAAGATTGACAAAAATTCTTACCAACAGATGCTTCCACAAAGTACACTAATACGAGGGTTTTTAAATAGTGAAGAAAAATACCCCTAGCTCTTACTTCTTGAAATTGGATAACTCAAAACATCTGAAATACGACCTGCACACTGATATTCAGGACTTTAGCTGCAATGAAAACTACAACCAACCAAATCAGGGTCCAGCTCAAAGATCATGATCAATGTTAACCCTTTGCTCAGTTACATAGGAAATTTACTCAAACGCCACTAGATGATATGCAGAAATCTCATGATTTTTCCTTTCAGTTTGTCTCAATCACCTTTTATTCCTAATCCCCAATACCTATGCAGGTGCTTAAGTGCACACCCTGACTTGTTCTCACAACCTTCTGACTCCTGGCTTAAGGCCTTCCTTCTTGCAATCCATGATGCACACAACTTTTTCTTTTTTCTTTCTTTCTTTCTTTTTTTTTTTTAAATCGGTACCAGGGACCGAACTCATGACCACGTGCTAGCAAGGCAGGCACTTATGCCGCTGGCTAAATCCCCAGCCCACAACTTTTTCATCATCAGCTAAAAACCTTCTGAGGCTTCTTAAGGACCAGGTCAAACCTGTTGGGGCTTTCCTTATCTGACTGCAGTTTCACCTTCTTTTTATTATATCACAGTCTAAGCCCTTACATGGCAGTCTATAACCTTACTGTTGTCTTCCTCACTCAACCAGCATAACTCCTCTTCCCTTAAATGTCCTCTCTCTTCTCTTCATCAAGCTGTCTCGTCCATCTCACAGGGAAAATTCAAATCCCAACTCCTGCACACACATCCCTCTGATATCAGCTCTTTAAAGCCTCTTTCTTTTCTCTAGCAATTACAAGGTACAACAGAACTTAACATTCCGTCAAATACCAGTTCACTTTGGAGAAAGAACAATTATGTGATCTTAGATCATTTAACGTCTGTGGACCACAACTTTTAATAAAAGTCTAAGTAAGAGATTTGTAAAGGTCTTTTCCATTCTATAAATTCTGTAAATTAATATAGTGCTTTGTACTGTACATATTAACCTCCTTTCTAAGATTTTAAAGCTGCTAAAGGAAGAAAGTAAATTTTACACTTCTTCCCCAATTCTCAAAGTAACTGATCCCAGGATCTGGCTCAAGGAGGTGTTCAGTAAGTGTGACACTGAAATAGGCCAAGCAGCACCAAGGACAAGAGGACAATGTAAAGAGCCAAAAGAAATATGAGACCTATTTCCCAAGTAGGTTTAGGAAGCTGTAAAGGTAGTTAAGTCCCCCTAGAGAAGACAGCTACATGACACAGGCAAGGGTGGTTCTCTTCTAGAGCTGAAAAAAAGCTGGAAGCCAGCTCTAGAATGGAACAAGCACAGGTTTAAAGTTATTTTAATTGCTATGCAGCACTGCCTTGTATTCACCGTTACACACCAGCTGCAATTTAGGTGAACTCAGGAGGTTTTGTGTGACCTGGGGTGGGCTACTCAGGATTGTGTGCTTTTTTTCCTGTACCCAAGAATGAATCCAGAGGCACATGCTTGTAATCCCAGCATTCATGAGGCCGAGGCAGGAGGATCACTCTAAGTTTTAGACCACCTTGGGCTACAAAGTGAGCTCAAGGCCAGCCTGAACTGCAAGAGCGAGACCTTGTCTTAAAAAGACAAAACAAAAACACAAAAAACGAACCCAGAGCCTTGCGAATGCTAGGCAAACTCTATCACTAAGCCACATCCCCAATCTGTTATTCAGGAGTCTTATCAGTGGAGAACTGTGGGACTACCTCAACCCTGGGCTACTTTTAACCAGTAGAGAATATTAAGTGCATTTTCAGCTATGTAAGAATTGAAGCCTGCAAGAGAAGTCCTTCCTTTTTAAAGCCCCAGTTCCTTTCCTTCCTTTCACCAAGAAAAACCCAGGCTTATGCAAGAGGGAAAGTAACAGAGTTCTTTTCTCAGGGCAGTAGCAGGTCAATGTATAGACAGAAAGTAAGGAAAGGTAGCCAGTCAGGGTGGCACATGCCTATAATCCAGCCCTTAGAAGACTAAGACAGAAGAATCATCACAAGTTTGAGGCCAGCCCTGGCTACACAGTCAGTTCAAGGCCAGCATGAACTATATAATGAGACCCATGCCTCAGAAACAAAAAAGAGAAAGAAAGAAAGAAAGAAAGAAAGAAAGAAAGAAAGAAGAAAAGAAAAGAAAAGAAAAGAAAAGAAAAGAAAAGAAAAGAGTAGGGGAAACATCTGCTGGACAGTAGTCAACGTTAAAGGTTAATCAGGAACTCAAGATACGGAGGGGACGTAATCCTTCTGAATTCCAGTTAGAGTCAGAGGGCAAGGACTATTTTGTTATCTTGAAATGAAGTGTATTCCATACCCATATGCACATGTCTTCTTTAAAGGAAGAAACAAATATTATTTCTATTTCAACCAAAGTTAAACAGATCAGTGCTATCCCAACCACTTCTACACATAGTTCAACTTATAGCTAACATCCTAAAGAGTTAAATTACATCAAAGCCAATCAAATGTGGCTGCCTTACTCCTTGACAAGGCAAATGAGGAAAAACTGTTTTGTTTTTAAACAGCTCTTAAGACAAAGCATGTCCCTCCTAACTGTAATGAGACAAAGGGCAGCTACTGTATTGACACTTTTTTTTGGAGAAAAGCCACAAGACTACTAACAAACAGCTAATGGCCACAATTCAAAAAAAATAATGGCATTATGACTTCATATCACAGTTATCTACCGAATTGGAAAGAACCAAGTATATGCATCTTTTTCTCTCTCCAAAGAATATCTGAGGAAAAAAAAAAAAAAGCACTCCGAATCACTTTCTCCCTCATTATAAAAATGGGGGGAGGGGTTAAAGCAGTATCACATTCCCTGATTATAGAATGGGAAAGGCTCTAAACTGGTTCCAAATCTAAATAATTTAAAATGAAGAACTGATAAAATGTTCACAGTCTAGTCTAGGACAAATTTCTGAGCCAGCAATCAAGGAATACTTGTCTAAAAACAGATTTCAAATTCTTTTTTAATTTGTTGATTTCATGCGAAATATGCACTGGGAGAAAAAGATAAACTACTCTCCTTTCAGGTTCAAGTTCCTAAGATAAGTAAGCTTAAAGGAGAGGAAGAGAGACCTGGCCCTAAAAGGATTTTGTCCATGCTACAAATGTGGGTATGTTTACTTAGCCAGTGTTACTATGATATCACAAGTGGATAATCTGCTGAAAACAGTAATCACTCACAAAAACATCAAATTATCTCTATACACCAGTGACACAGAGTAATTTAGTAATCTAAGTTATCCTTACTCTGACTTCCAGCTCTCTAAGAAACAGAAAATACAGCACAGCACATCTTTTTGAAACTTAGAGCTCACTTGTCTGCTTCCTGATCAATTATAATGATGGTGAGAACACCCACAGAGTGCAGTGTCACAACAAAGTTTCCTTCTCTCTAAAGAGCTTTTCAGTATCACCTCCTATAAAGTTTAACCTATATTTCTCACATCAAAAAACAACTGCAAACCGGGGATGGTGGCACACACCTATCACTCACCATGTACCCCAGGCTTGCCTCTAACTCTCAATCCTGCCTCAGCCTCCTACATACTGGGATTACAAGCAAGCACCAGCCTGCCTGGGACATGTTTGCTTTCTTCCTCTATAAATTGTTTTCTTCCTCTATAAAGTTCATGAATTTCTTTCGTTCAGGAATAAATAGTAAGCAAATGACTGGCAAATCCCAACAACTGAATTAAGGCTTCAAGTAAATTTATCAAGACTTGAGAAATAGTTCTGCTTTTCCTCAGTTAAAGTCAACATACTTCAATAACACCTCAATAAAGACAGATTAATTATCGGAATGAGGAAACTGCTCCAGTCAACTGAATAGACAACATAACTAATAACAGTGCCAGGTAGGGAACCCATGCTCATGGAAGTAGTGGGGCTCAAAATAAGCTGTGAGCTATTTTGTCAGCAAATTTTTTGTGTGTGTAATAAGATTTTAACAGAGTAGCTGTTCAAGTTCCTCTTAAGAAAATCAAAATCTGACCTGTACAATAGCAAGTCGAACCTTATTATTTACAACCCCATTAGTTTTTTCCACAACAAATAAAAATACATTAAGGTTCTTTAAAGACTTTTGGCATGTACCTCTAGTAATATCTCTAAACTCCAAAAATTAATTCTAAACTACCACGATTACGTTACAAAATGCAAAATCTTTTGACTCTATAAATTAAGACTAAATATTTCAAGTTTAGGTCTAAAAAAATCCTGGTTTTTTTGAAAAATAAACTCTATAAAGTAAATCAGTCAATTCATACCCTTCCTTTTTACAATCTTACCACTTTGACTTTTCCTGAAACATTACCAGTATCAACAAACAGAAATACTCTAAGCAGCCACACAAAGACAGTTAAAAACCACATATGACACTCTCTTAAGTCATAGTGAATATTCTACCCAGCACCTACCACCACAAGCTATCCAACAGCTCAAACCTGATGCTGAAGGTTAGAAGTGTGCAAGGAAAAAAGAACAAGCACAGGTTCTTTTGTTACCAGAGTGAAAGCAGGAAAAGAAGCAAAAGAAGAGATGACCTCAATATGGTGCTTGGCATCAACACTTACCTTGAGGATGTCCCCCCTTTTGAAGCTCAGCTCATCGTCTGCAGTAGCTTTGAAGTCATATTTAGCGATGGCTTCCATTCTAAGCGATGCTCAATGCTCAGCAGCCTGAAGCACGGGGGAAGGGAGTCTTCCCTGCCGAAGCAACCTGGCTCTCCGGGCTCAGCCTCACTTCTCTTCTGGGGCTTCTCCTGCACGCTGAGAAGCACAATGCCACCCTGAATCAGAAGAAGGATGATTAGGAGAAGTGGCCAAGAGCCACGGCAGCCCCGCCCTGCCAATTGGCCTGCCGTCCCAGCCCCCACGCCCCCTGGCTCGAGCTGGACTCAGCCCTCCTCCTCCCTTCCAGGCAATAGCCTGGCTCTCCTTCTTCCTCTTTTTAGCCTCAGCCCCAGGCGACTGACAGGCTCAGCGGCCAATGGCTAAAGCTGCCTGCGCTATTCCAGAACACACTTCCTCTTCCCTCCCACTGAGTGTGCTTGATGTACAGCGTGCGGAACCGGCTAGAACCTCACATATCTCTACTGTTCCTCTGGCACCCTCACACTTTTTCCTGGGTTCCCAACGCAGCATAGTACTCAGAAAGGTCCACCCTGATGGCCTGATGACTGCACCTGATTCTTCTTGACTAAACAAGCCTATGTCTCTCCCTTCTCCCCAGCGTTTCTTGGCTTTCTGTGAACACTGCCTCTCCTACTCCTTGGTCAGAAGCAAGCCATGCAGCCTTTAGTCTCTGGCTGCTTTACTCTTTTTAAAACTGAATCTTACTACCCACCCCAGGGCCTTTCCTCTACCACCTCCAAACTGTGATCAGTCATTTAGGCCACTAAAGAAAGAGACGCAGCTGGGAGCTCTTTGGTGGTGAAGAATTGTGCTTTCATAGGTACCCTGTCCCATTAAGACTAGTGGGGATACCACTAGTCCTGAAAATCAGCGGAACAATCCAGAAATAGCCTCCATATTATTTCTAAGTAGCCTAAACAACACAGCTGAAATCGTAATCTATACTTGGAAAGAATTCCTTTTAAAGAACCCAAGCCACCAAATATCTAGTCTGGGGGAAAAAAGGATAGGGACTGGTGTCTGGTCAAACTGAAGGCACAGTTACCCTGACCACAGCTTTTCTCAGAATGAAAAGGTAAACTGCAGGTGGGAGATCAGGTCATGAAAGTGGGGTGCAATCACTACTGTAGTAAAAAGCATGGGACACAACTGTGACCTTTGCATTGCTACAGAAAATAAAACTCCATTCTTGTTTTCCTACATGCTAAACAAAAACTGAAAAACAAGGACACTGGCAGAACAAGGACAGACTATTTATAGTGGCACCTTTCTTGGACAATTATCTAGCAGATCATTTGAGATGCATGAGTGATTGTTATTCTTTTGTTGCAAAGTTAATAACTCGGGCATTAATCAAGCACAGCTACAGAGTAGGCACTAATCCAGCAGAGATATTCAGATTAGTCCAGGGCGAATGCTATCTAGAAGAAAAAACATCACCTGGTAAGAAATCCTTCCAATAAATTAGGAAAGCCAAACATTCTACTATAGATAACTAATAAACTAAGCCAGTGTTTAATCTTTCAGGTCATACCTAAGCTCTTCTTTGTGATGCTGGCTCTAAAGTGGAAAGTAAAGAGTTCCAGTAAGTATATAAGTAGTTTTTAAACATAAAAAGATTAGTCTGCATATGTATATACCTTTAAGTATCCTTTACTTATACTCTCTAGTTTTTTAAATCAAACCAATCCATATACATGATTTATTTTATGTTATTGATTGATTGGTACCAGGGATTGAACTCATGACCTTGCACTTGCCAAGCAGGCACTTGTGCCATTGGGCTATAACTATGGCCTGTTATATACATAACTTTAAAAGTCAGTGTATAAAACAGCTTACAGGGGACTGGGGATTTAGCTCAGCAGCACAAGCACCTCCCTGGCAAACGCAAGGTCTTGAATTCGATTCCTGGTGCCAATAAAATAAAACAGCTCACAGATAGTTCCCTACCAATAGCTGCATGCAATCATATTGTTTTGTTTTTAGCTTTCGCTTCATATTTACTTACAGTACTTCTAAATAATATCTTTCTATTGCTGTTTCTTAGTTTATTCCAGTGATTACCTATGCCCTAAAAAAAGAGGATTTAGCTATCTCAACCCAGCCGATTTCCCTCACCATATCCCAACAGTATTATATGTCCCAGTCTTGGCAATAGTAATGTAAATAGCAATATATTGTGCAACATTGTTCACTGATGATGTGAATAATGTACTATACCACAACCAATCTTTCTTTTTTGTACTCCTCCAATTTTCCCAAACACTAAGAACTTTAAAAAAAAAGAAAAAAAACTTGGCCAGTTTACAACTAGGTTTTTTTTTTTTAATTTTTAACTTGGCTAGTGTAGGCATTTTACCTTTTTTAAACAAATGCTCCAAAATCTCTGCTACATGCTATCAATATCCTCTAATATAGCCTATTCATTTTAACTAGTTCCCAGGACGAACTGTTGACACTCTGTCAATGTTAAGAAGCCAAAAAAAAACTAGTTTGAAAAAAAATCAGACAGAACCCCAAAGCACTGCCACTGCCAATGTACCACACAGTAACAGGGCGTAAACTTTGATGTAATTCAGGATTTAGGGCACCATTATTTTACAGAGGTAGCATAAAAACCAAGACAGTTCACAACATTCCCTTTCTTCAACTTATCCACCACAGGTTACTGACTGAGTCAAAGCTTAAAAAAATTAACACTCTAAAAAGTTGTCATTATTTAAGCAATCATTCAAATAACTATTGCTTTGTTTTTGTGCGGTTTTTTCAAATTTGTTTGTCTGCTTGTTTGTTTTGGAAAAGGGCCTTGCTATGTAGTTCACGTTGGCCTTGATCTCACTACATAGCCCAGGCTGGCCTAGAACTTGTGGCAATCCTCCTGCCTCTGCTTACCCAGTTCTGGGATTATAGGTGTGTGCCACCACGGCAGGGCTAACTATTGCTTTGTGAGACAGTCTGACAGGAAATTACACCAATACTTCCATGGCTGTGCAAAATGAAAATTAGCATCTTATTTTGAAAATTCAAGGGGCTGGGGATTTAGCTCAGTGGCATAAGCATCTGCCTTGCAAGCGTGCAGTTGTGAGTTCAATCCCTGGTACAAAAAAAAAAAGAAAGAAAATTCAAACAGATCAGCTTATTAGTTTATATACAGAAAAGGAATCCAAAACTCTCATTAAAAACAGAAAAAAAAAAACCACTCTACTCCACATACAGACAACATTAATTACTAAAAGGAAGAAGTCTGAAGATGGACACAATGTACAGTACAACTCTGGGGGCGGGGTGAACCCAAGGCCTTACGCATACTAAGCACCCTTTCTATCACTGAGCCCATGTCCAACAATTTTTTTTTAACAATTTTTATTTTTTGAAACAGGGTCTTACAGGCTGGCCTTAAACATTATGTAGCCCAGGCTGGCCTTGAAATTGCAGCAATTCCCCTTTCAGCTCTCAAGTGCTAGGATTACAGGAGTATACCACCACACCCCACAATAGATTTTTAACAGAGGGTGCTGGTTTTCCCAAGAAAACGAAGTGGCAGTACACTTAACACTGCTGCCTGATGAGAGTATCTCTAAACTATTAGCACACCTTAAGAAGGGTAAGTATAGCTTTAATTGTTCATTTCAAGTGATGAACATTGTATTTGAAAATGTGGTGTCTTAAAAGTATTTTAAATATTTTATTTTCTTTCCAGTTAATTCTCTTCTTCCCAAATTCATAGAAAATAAAGCACACTAATGAAACAATACAATGTTTACACACTTATAAAGCCACTGTATCTTAGTGTGGTGTCTGCATGGTCTCTAGAGGTAGGTTACTGCCACTCATTCAAGTACTGACCTTTCTGGTTACAGTTATAATCTTGGGCAACCCTTTGAAACAAGCTCATTTTCTAATCTGCAAAATGGAATAACTACCTTATAAGACACATGGAGCATTAAATTAGACAATATAGAAATACATAGCTGGGCGTGGTGGCTCACGCCTGTAATCCCAGCTCTGGAGGCAGAGGCAGGAGAATCGTTGCGAGTCTGAGACCAGCCTGGGCTAACAAAGTGAGCTTAAGGCCAGCCTGAACTGCATAGTGAGACCCTATCTTAAAAAGACAAAAAAGAAAGAAAGAAAGAAAGAAAGAAAGAAAGAAAGAAAGAAAGAAAGAAAGAAAGAAAGAGAGAGAGAGAGAGAAAGAAAGATATGTGGGGTGTTTTGGACATTAGTCTAACACATAAGAGTTACTCAAATTTAAAACATTACTCTAGGACTGGGGCTTTAGCTTAGTGGTATTAAGCATCCGCCTGGCAAGCACCAGGTTGTGAGTTTGATCCCAGTACCAAAAATAAAAATATAAATAAATAAATAAATCGTTGCTCTATTTAGTCAGGAATGGTGGCACACAGTGAGGTAGAACGATTGCAAGGTCTTGACCAACCTAGGCAATTTATCAAGACCCTGTCTTCAGAAAAAAAAAAACAAAAAACAGAACTAGGATTGTAGCTCAGTGTGAAGGCTCTGGATTCAATCCTCAGTACCACTAAGCAAAAAATAAATGCAAACTAAGACAATAAGGTTTCTTTCACATACTAACTGGAAAAAATTCTGAAGATTTATTATATCCAAGCTATGAAATAAATTGAGTAAACAGATTTACCCTATCAGACAGCCATTCATTCAACACCATAAACAGTTACTTGCCTAGTTTCTGCAAGGCAATATGGTTCAACAGAACCATCAGAGTTTACACTATAGCTGGGAGTAATTAGTCCAGTCTTTCTGGAAAGCACAGTAATTTGGTAAAATCTACTGACAATTTAAAAATACGTTTGATAGGTGCCAGAGGTTTAGCTCAGCGGTACAAGCACCTGCCTGTCAAGCACAAGGTTGCAATTTCAATCCCTGGTAACAAAAAAAAAGTTTGATTAAGCAATGCAACTTAACAAATTTATGTCACTGAAATGAGACATACAACATTCATATACACTACCCAAAATACGTACACCTGATAAATATCCATGAGTTTGTTTGTTTTGACACAGGGTCTAATTTAGCTGGCCTTCAACTCAATACTTAAACTAGGCTGACTTTGTGCTCACAATCCTCCTACCTCAACTTCCCAAGGGCTGAGATTACAGAGGTTGACCACCATGCCTGGTTCCATGAATTTTTCCACAGGTTATTTTTCTACACAAATAATTAGACATCAAGTTAAAAAAGAAAAAGTATAACTTATCCCATTTCTATACAGCTAAATATTAGTGTGTGCTAAAAAAAAAAAAAAAATCTAACTCTGGGTATCTCCCAAGAGAATTAAAAAACATCATACCACAGTGATATATGTGCACCCATGTTTACAGCAGCACAGTTGGTAATAGCCAGATATGTGAAACAACCTATATGCCCATCAATTGAGGAACAGATAAAAAGA
Organism: Hydrochoerus hydrochaeris; assembly: GCA_004027455.1. Lineage (NCBI taxonomy): Eukaryota > Metazoa > Chordata > Mammalia > Rodentia > Hydrochaeridae > Hydrochoerus > Hydrochoerus hydrochaeris. The sequence goes on along the minus strand of PVLA01010487.1, from coordinate 44,578 downwards.
CATGGTATTTTTATACAATGGAGTGCTACTCAGCTGTAAAGAATGATAAACTGGACACTTATAGGTAAATGGATGCACCTTGAGAACATACTCAGTGAAAAAAGACACATGTGTAAACATTGTATTGTTTCATTAGTGTGACATGCTGAGAGAAAAAGTATGCATGTGTATGTATATAAAAAATAATTAAAATAGTTATAAAACAAAAATGAAAAAAATTTTTAAATTCAAGCTGAGAATGGTGGTGCATGCCTGTAATCCCAGCACTTGGGAGACAAGAGGATTGTTGCAGAATGCAAGGCCAGCCCAAACTACATAGTGAGTCCATGGCCAGTCTAAAACCTCGTCTCGAAAAATCTAAAATAAATATAAAACAATTTTAAAATTCGAATGGCTGGCAAATGTTACATCTGTGATTGAGATTGTTTCTGCACATCTCAGTTGTATTTTGCTTTTATACTAAGCATGCATGACTTTGGTAGTTAAAAGAACAAAAGCTTAAAAGCGTAGAGAGGCTCTGGAGTTAGAGCTGGATTCAACTGTAACTTTGCCACTTACAAACTGAATGATACTGGAGAAATACCTTATATCCTCTAATCCCTAATATCCCTCAACTGGAAAATGGGGATAATATCAGCATCTACTTTATAAAGTCAATTTGGAGATTTGAGATAAAGCCTATAAAATGGCTTGGATGGCAAAGTCTCTGGCATAAAGACATGTGAACTGGCATCACTGATCCCCTTTCAAATATCAATCTACATGCTGTAAGAAATAATTAGATCATGCATCTTAATTAACAGCCCTTTTAAATACAAAGCTGGGCTAGGGATATAGCTCAATGGTAGAGCACTTGACTAGTACGCAGGAGACAAAGTTTTATCTCCAGCAGCACAAAAACAAAAAATTTTTTTAAATATATAAAAATCACTTCACATCACAATCCAAGCAATGCCCCAAAATTTGCACATATAAAAACGAATCATAACCTGGTAAATTGCATAAACAAATAATCCCAGCACACTAGGAGGTTGACACAAGAGGATCAAAATTTTGATCACAAATTTCTTTCTTTTCTTTTTTTTGTTTGGTACCAGAGATCAAACTCACCACAACCTTGCGCTTGTCAGGCAGGCGCTTACACCGCTGAGCTAAATCCTTGGCACAAATTTCTTTTTAAAAAGGGAAAAAAAAATTAAGGACCTCAGGATGTAACTTAGGTTGAAAGCCCTGGGTTCAATCCTCAATACCTCAAAAACAAATAACTAAGCATACCTATAGACAATTACAATGCTATTCTAAATATCTACTTTGAATATATTGAAAATACTTTGAATATATTGAAAGTCAGTAACTTAAGGACCCACACAAGTTTATTTTATGACTGCATTTCATAATAATTTTGGACTTTCTTTTTGTTGTTGTTGTTGTTTTTTAATTTTTTTTAATTTTTAAAAAATTTTTGAAAATTTTGTACTTTCTAATCAAAATTCCCTCTTTTAGAGATTGATTCATTGTAGTGTATCTGATAGAATTCTGCCAGAGGATAACTGTAGAAAGAATCCCATGTGATACTTATAAATCTTAAGAATTGGCTGGTGTAGTGGCATATACCTGTAATCTCAGCACTCAGTGAAATAAGACACACGTGTAAACATTGTATTGTTTCATTAGTGTAACATGCTGAGAGAAAAAGCATGTATGTGTATGTATATAAAAATAATTGGGAAGCTGAGGCAGGAGGATTGCTGTAAATCTGAGGCCTGCCTGGACTACAAGTGAGTTTAAAACAACCAAACTACAGAGCAAGATTGTGTCTCAACCTATGACCCACCCCTAGAGGGGAAAAAAAGAATCACTGCTAAGCAAATTTTTAAATTTGCATTCCAGCCAAGTACACTAGGGCCTCCCTGCAATCCCAGCTACTCAGACTGAGGTAGGAGGGACACAGGGATGATATAGGACCTCCAAATAAAATAAGGGAAATATAATTCCCAACCTGCTAGATGTTGGACAGGCTGAGTTCATGTTCTCTAAAATTGAAGAATGAATTCTAGGAACAACAAACATTAAGAGTAAGAAGTATTTATTAAGAGATAGAAAAAATACTAAGAGAGACAGAAGGGATCCCAGTGGGTGGCTGGGGATCCCGCTTCTCAAGGGAGTTGTAAGAGCAAATCCAAGAGTTGAGGTGGGTCTAAGGTGGGACAGAACTATAATCAGTAACATTACAAGCATAGTGCTTAGATCATATTAATCCAACAGAAAATCACAGGATGAGTGTGAGATGGGAAAAAAGTATGGTGAACCAGTAAGATGACAAGTATACTCGCTTAAATGGGAATCAAATTGGGAAGCAAGTCACATAGCAAGCACAGACAGACTTTCCTGGAAGGGATGGATTAAGGAGGTTTTGGTCCCTTATCCAAGGGAGATTGATGCTCAGAGTACCAATCACTGCAGTTCATTTCTAGGGGAAGTATATGGGTGTAGTGATTCCTCTTTTTGTTGAAGCCTGGCCTTTAGTGCATAGGCCTCCAGCCACAGTTGTCTTCTGTACTGACCTCTAGAGACCCCAGGCCTGTCTGACTGTCTACAATATTTCTAAGTAATTTAGCTATCTAAAATAGGAGGATGGCAAGTTCTAGCTGACACTGGACAGCTTAGTGACATCCTGTCTCAAAATAAAAAATATTTAAAAAGGGTTTGACATGTAGTTTAGTAATAGAGCATAAACCACTGGATTCAATTCCCAGAACTGCCCCCCTAACTGCATTCCAGATAATGCATTACAGTGTCTTTACATAAAATTAAACACACATTCATGTAGCACAACTGGGGAAAAGCCAACTGCAACAAATAAGAAAAAGCAAAACAAAGAATCCCAATAGCCATTTCACAGCAGTAGGGAGTTCCTGTGAATTAATCCAGTACAGTAACTACTTATTTCTCTTAGGAAGGCATAGTCACTTTCCATTTCATATTACTTTATTTCTTCCAAATCTACTACTCTTTTGCTCTATCTAATAGTTTGAAAAGACTATTAAACTATTAGTGGAGTATCTCTAATAACTTAGAGGAATAACTCTAAGTACTATTAACAAGCAGTTCATAAAACACCAATTCTCTCAAATCTGAAAACTTGCTGAAGAAGTAAACTGCCTCAAGCATTTAAATGCTTACCGTTTGTGTCAAAGAAAAACAATTTTAAGAATTAACTTTTTTTGTGGTAGCAAGGATCGATCCAAAGCTGAGCTAAATCCCTAGCCAAGGATTAACTTTTTTTTTTTTTTTTTGGTACCAGGGATCGAACTCATGACTGCGCACTTGCAAGGCAGGCACTTATGCTGCTGAGCTAAATCCTCAGCCCCAAGAATTAACTTTTTTGAGGGAAGGGGTTCACTGGGGTTTAAAGCCTTTATCCTGATCAACATCTCCAGCCCTTTTATGTTATTTTAAATTTTGAAATAGGTTTTTATTAAATTTCCCAGGCTGACCTAGAATTTGTGATGCTCCTGTCCAGATTGCTGCATGGCTGGGATTATAGATGGGCACCACCACACCAGACTAAAATTTACTTTTTTCCCCTTGGAAAACGGAAAATTTTGAACATGGGAAGAAACAACAACAACAAAAAATATTTCTAGCCAGGCATGGTGGCACATGTCTGTAATCCCAACACTCAGGAAGCTGAGGCAGGAGGACTGCCATGAGTTTGAAGCCAACCTGGGCTACACAGTGAGTTCGAGGTCAGCTTGAACTGCACAGTGAGACCCTGACTCAAAAACTCAAAAATAAAATAAAATAAATATAAATTTCTGTCAAAAACAACAAAAGAGGGAGAGGACATAGTTCATGTTTAGCATGCAGGGCGTGCTGGGTTTGATCCCCAGGGCAGAGAAGTAGAAAAGGAGCACGAAGAGGAAGAGAAGAAAGAAGGCAAAAGTAGCCAAATATAATAAGGTGTCAATATTTTTAAATAGATTGATGACTAAATTAGTACTACTACCATGAGTAGACTTCACTAATTTGTCAATGGTCTAAATGTTACAGCCCTTTAAATTTTTCAGGTTATGTTAATTTACTTTATAGTTGATTTACATTTTTAACACTAGCTACCCGTACTGAAAGTTGCAAAAGCCTCAAACTGATTTAATCTTTCTCACTAAAACAAAGACACAGAGGAAGAACGACAAAAGCAGTCACAAAAATCTTAAAAGCGAAGAAAAAACTAAAACACAAGCAAACTAAATAACGCAAGCAAACGACAGTTGTGACCTTGTGGAACTACTGATTACTTACGAATGATTCAATCCTTTGAGCCTCCCAGTTCCGAGAATCTAAGCCTCACGAAGCTTTCTAGCAACCCATCTGGCTGGCTGAAGGACATGGTGGACAATTAAAGGTAAAGGAATGAAAGCAGAAGAGAAGAGATCTTCCCGAGAAAGATGTAATCTGAAAGGAGGAAGAATACCCACAGCGCCAAAAAGGCAGAAAGTCTGAAAAATTATGCCTGAAAAAAAGCCCAGAAAGGAGGAAGAGGAAGTAGACTAGAAAAAAGTGGGGTGAAAGAATCAAATGACTAGTTACAAAAGTAAGCATTTTGTCCCTAGGGCAATCAGACCAAGAGAGCAGCTGATAACGGGAGTGCAAAGTGAAAGAGGTAAAAAAGCCAAAATAGACTGAAGCGAACATTTCTCGAGTCTCTTAAGTTTTTTGAGCTAGACCTCAAGTGCACTTCAGTTCTTCTGCAATTTGCACTTTTATAGCATTTGAAGCAAGCCTACAGTCACTTTCCAAACAAGCCGTATTTCATCTGCCTCACAGTCACGTACGTTTAGGGATAGCCTTGTAAACGAGCATTAACAGCGCTCTCACACGCTGAGATCTTTCTCCAAGGGCTCCGATCTGCTGCTGATTTTTCCTGACTAGTATTTTCTAAGACGCTTAAAAAAGAAAACCTCCGGCACAGAGGTACCACTACGGGTTCCAGTAGCAAACATTCTAACTCACAGTGGATAAATTCCGCAACCCCCCCCCCCCAAATGCCAAGAGACGGTGACGTGGTTGCCGCGCAGGTCGAAAGAGTATCAATCACCACGTTTGCAGCCTGCACCGAACCCCCCGCCCCCCCCGGGCTAAATCAGCCTGACTCACGGAACTACCACCCTGTGCCTCTCGGGTGCTCCGGGTTCCCTTCTACGCAAACCCTCACGACGCGAGGCAGAACTCACTAGGGAGTCCTGGCTCCTTCCCGGGGTCCCGGGCTCTGTCCAGATCCTGAGGAGGACGGTCCCCAGGGAGGAAGCGCCCCAAAAGGGGAAACGCGGAGTCCGCAACCCAGAGGTTCCGCTCCTTGTCCAGGGCCTCGCCGCCACGAGGCACTGGACAGGCGGCCCCGGGCAGGCTGGGCCCGTTACCCCGCCGCCGAGAGGGGAGGAAGAGACACCCGAGCCCGCCGAGCGCAGCCGCCCGCACTCACCGTGGCGCAGCTGCCTCCGTCGCGCCCGGTCCGCCTCTCCGCAGCACTGTGAGCGGCCGCGGACCCTGCTGCTGCTCCACGGGGGCAGCGTCTACTCCGGCCGCCGTCACCACTCAGCTTCGGTCGTGGTCGTCGCTGCCGCTGCCAACGCCGCCGCCGCCCGGTAGCCCAAGCAGCACAGCCGCCTCGCTTCCGCTCCTCGTCTGGCTCCCGCGAGAACTTCCCCACGCGGCCCCGCCCCGCCGCGCTCCGCCCCCGCGAGACTTCCCCCAGCGGAAAAGGCCCAGAGCGCAAGCGCTCCTCCGCGGCCGGGCCCCGCAGTTAGAGCGGCTGCGTGCCGGGACGCATGCGCAACGCCGCCTCGCAGCAGGTGGCACCCGCCCGGCCCCGCCCCCCGGTCGTAATAACCCTCTCCGTGCTGGAGTGGGTAAATTACTGCGCTGTCCTGAAGGAATAACACTTTCACGTTCCAATGACTTTTCCTTCTCTTTTTACCAGACCTTGGCATTGACAATAGAGGAAAACGAGCACATAGGCAGAACCAGGTCTCAACTGTTTGGGAATCCAGATCATACAAACTAGTGTTGCTGGGTTTGAGGCGCATTTGCTCTTTACGAGCTGAGGAGAAGGGTCGCCTTGAGTTTAGAGACTAGCCCGGGCTACACAGTGAGTTCAAGGCCAGTCTGAATTACAGAGTGAGACCCTGTCAAGAAAAAAACCAAACAGCCGGAGATTTAGCTCAGCAGCACAAGTGCCTACCTGGCAAGCGTGAGGCCGTGAGTTCCTTACCTGGTACCAAAAAAAAAAAGAAAGAAAACGAAAAGAAAGAAAGAAGAAAAGAAACACAAACACCACTGCAGTCTGAGATGAATTCATGGATTTGTTTATTCATCGACTGAACCATGCACCTAATATAGGTAAGCACTGTGCTAGAGATAGAAGATAAAATGAAAAGAATCCTGGCCCTAAAAAAAATAGGAAGAAGATAAAAAAAGAAATCAGTCAATCCTGGCCCACAAGTAATTCACAGTCCAGAAAGGCAGCAGAGATGTAAACAATGCCACTCTACTATTACAACTATTTGAGGGAAGACCGAGAAGGTTAAAAATATGGAGGAGGGGTCACCCTTGGTCCTCTGCACAGAAGCCTTCACGGAGAGATCTGAGTCTTGGAGGATAAGTAGACGTGGGGCAGGCTGAGCTGCCTAAGTGAGGGCATCTAAGGCACAGAAATTGGCACATGCGTGTGGAGAAATGAAAGCATGAGAAAGTCCTGTTTTGTGCGATGCTAAGTAGTTCCGTTCCTGTATGTAACCCTTGAGTATGAGGGAATGGCAGGAGATGAAGCTTGGAGAAGTTACTGTTCATTTTTCAGTTCCAAAAGCTCTTTCCAAGTAAAAGAGAGAACAGAACACCTTTAAGTGTTTATGTGCTCTCGGGGAGCCAACAAAATAACGTAGAGCTGAGAATAATCAAACATCTGATTCCACAGAGTGAGTGAGCCCATTGAAATAAGGAAAATGTATTGTTATTTCAACAAGTGTTTTCTGAGCATCAGCTGCATGTGAGATGCTCCAGAGGATAAAAGATGAACCAGACAAAGCCTCTACTTTCAGCAGTTTTGTTGTTGCTTTGTTTGCAGATTAAACCCAGGGATGCTCTACCACTGAGCTACATCCTCAGCCCTTTTTATTTTTTTATGTATTTGTTTTGAGATGGAATCTCCCTTAAGTTGCCGGAACTGGTCTCACACTTGGACTCTTCCTGTTTTAGCTTATGGGGTTACAGGCTAGCAGTTTGTAATGTAGAGTTGCCTAGTCTAAAAGAAAAGTTGGTCCTCAGCTGCACAGAGGAGCTGCCACAGAAGAAAGAGTCATTACTTGGTGCTGAGGTAATCAGGACAGAGACAGTTTGAACTGTGGAGTGAGAACACAGAGAAAAGTGATGGAATCTGCCAATATTTTAGATTGGGCAGAGCCCAAGGTTTGGGGGAGGAATAATAGGAGAGACACTGTAGGTTTCATTTTCAAGTGATGTGCAACCTGGAAGGTTTTTGAGCATAAGGGATCTGATAAAAAGTGAAAATAACAAAAGTGTCATTAATGTAGCCATCTGACCTGTATATATATAGTCATCATGCCTCCCAGAGTGGGTAATATCCTCCCTTTTACAGACTCAATAACTGAGGCTTCAAGAGGTTGGTAATAAAACCAAGGAAATCAAACTATAGTAGGTCCACGTTTGAACCAAGGCTTGCCTTGTTTTAAAACTCATGTTTTCTTCCCCACTATGACACTTCATTCTAAAATGGTAGGGAAAAAAAAGAGAAAAGAGAAAGGCTTGATTGATCAGCAGAGGTTGGAGCAGGGAAGTAGAAAAGGCTTACAGTTTTTCGTTGTGAGTGGGCCCAGAGAGTAAGGAGAACAGCGTAAATATTTGCCACTGGAGGACCAGTTTAGGAGCCAAGAGAACCGTGTACAATACTTGTAACTGTTGGGAGCATTGACCTTTGTGAAATTTCAGCCATCTTTGTCCTGGCTAGACCACATTCTTAGAGCTGGGGAAAGCCCTAGAAGAGGGGCTGGCTGTTATTGTGCTCAATGATTGGCATTCAGATTCCATGTATTGATTATGAGAAGGAGGGGGGAAAATAATGATGCTACTGTAGGTTCACAGGCAGGGCAGCTCCACTGTGAAAACCTAGAATTCAGATACTGGTAGCATCCACATTATGTTTTAAGTTTTTTTAGTTAGTTGTTTTTGTTTTTTTGGTGCTGAGGATCAAACTCACGACCACGCGCTTGCAAGGCAGGTGCTAAATATCCAGCGACATGTTTTAAGTATTTATTTCAAACAAGACTGGCACAGTGGTACATGCCTGTAATTCCAACACCTGGGAGGCTGAGGCTGTAGGACTGTAAAAGTTTGAGGCCAGCCTGGGCTATATAGTGAGTTCAAGGCCAACCTAAACTATGTGGCAAAATCATGTCTCAAAAGAAAAAATTATTTAAAAGGAAAGAATGATAGCTTCCATTTGTACTTAAGTTCTAGCTCCTGTTTTGTGCAACTACATATTTGCCATGATGTTCTATGTTGGGCATTCTGCTACAGAATAATGATACAGGACATGGAGAAAGAAAGGAGAAATAGCTGAGTGGCGGTGGGGAGAGGGGGACACAGTGAAGGGGTTGGGCAGGGGAGGAGATAATGATGGCCCAACTTTGCAAATGTAGAACTCAACACTACAGGAGACATGCAGGTGAAAATATCCAGTGTGCTATTAAAAACCTCATGCATTCATTTGTTCTCTCTACCAACATTAATTGAGCATCTTTTGCATTGCAGGCTGGACAACACTTTCTTACTTCTGGGACTACGACAAGGCTCATACTGATAGCACGAAGCAAGAGACCTGACCTCTTCCAGGATCATGGAAGGCAGAGAGGGTGAGGTTTAGGCCGAGACTCTTACTAGTCAAAGAGGAAAAGAGTGTGCTAGGACAGAGAAGCATGTGGCATGTGGATAAGGCAGTTGGAGATATTCATGGGAACAGTTTATGGAATGCTGAAGCAGGGGTGGGCCACATTCAGTGATAAAGCAAAATGCTTTATCACTGTGGCTGCAGAGTGGAAAGTTGATTGGAACTAAGATAGTTATAATCTACAAGATTAATGTTGCAAGTCTGTTGCAGGTCCCCTCAAGATCGGCCCCTGCCTGTTGCCCTGTCCTCTGAGTCCCCAGCCAACATAAACTCCACCAATACTAAAACCACTTGTGGTTTCCGGAAGGTGTCATGATCACTTGAGTGTCCATATCTCTGTACATGCAATTTCCTCTACTCAGTTGGCCTTTTATATATTTAGGTCTCCAAGTTAGTACTGAGGCTTTTTTAAAATTGCCCTGATACCTCTTATCTTATAACATCATTATCTTTTGTTGCACTCACGGTTCCCCTCCATGGCCCCCAGTGATCTACAGAAACTCCAGGATAGATCTTTTTGTGCTCTTTCACATTTGTAGTCTCAGTACCCAGCACTGTGCATGAAGTGAATAAATAGAGGGATAATGAGGAAACAACAGAGGCTGAGTAGAGATAAAAAAGGGGCTGCTTTTCTGTGCAGTAGTGATATTTGAGACTAAGGAAGCGAATGAGATTTCAGAAAAAAGTAGGTGTCTAACAGAGGAGGGAAAATTATGTACTTCCTTTTCAAATATAGGCTTGATAAAACAGACTCTGAGTATGTCTATATAAAAATATAGGCAGATGAGCCAGATTTGGAAGGGCTCATGTAAAATTAAAAACAATTGTGTTGACATGGTTCACTTTTAGGTGACTAATAGAAGTCATACCCTGGAATGAAAACTTGTAACTAATTACACACTGGCCACATAAGACACTTCACAACGCGAATTAATCACCAAAATTTCTTTTCCCTTGGGCTTTGTGGTTATTTTTAGTTGCCAGAAAGGGTTTCTGGCCTTGTAGTCTACGAGTCACGGTGCTGCCACCTGCAGGTAGCAACCTGGCATTGCCTGGGGATTTGTTGAACCTTGGGGACCCATGCATTCCTGGCCTAACAGTTGACTCTTCCTTAGCAGCTGGTCCAAAATCATGTCAGGTACATCCTCCAAGGGGTGCACATTTATTGGCTCCTCTTTAGTGGGGAAGAAGCAGACATCCAGGGACAACCTCGATTCGGCATTTGAAATTCTATTCTCAGTTGCCCAGGTGATCTTGCTGGCTCCTCTGGACCATTTGTTCAGGTTATAAGCCAGGGCTCCGCACAACTCTCAGGTCTTGAGAGGTGCCTGTGATACATAACCAGCCAGTGAAACGACAAGGGACGTTGCCCCCCACCCCAACACTCCAGGTCCATTCCTCTCACGTGACCTGGTGCATGCTACCGGCCCTCCTGACTCGTGGATCCCCACTCCCCAGCACTGCAGTCAGAGAGGATGGGATGGACTTTCCCAGCGGGTCACAGATGCTGCCCAGTGTCCTCGCGTGCTTCATGCTCCCATGGACGGCTCCTGATGACAACTCTGAGTTCGGCTCTTATCCATCTCCGTTTGAATTCTCTGTCCCTACTCTTTTGAACTATTTATAGTTTCTTGAAAAACTGTAGAATCCTCTTCCCTCCCAGCTTTTGCGCATATTGCTCCACACTTTGCTCTGCTGGGCTTGAATGTTTCTTCTCCCTGCCTTCCCATCTTCGCTGGGCTCTTATCTGTCCATCAACACTCAGCTCCAGTGCTACCCCTTCCAGGAAGCTCTCAAAACCTAGACAGAGGGGCCCCCCAGTGTGTTGTCACAGTGTACCCACAGCATACTCCATCATCATTCTTTTCAGAAGATTAATATTATGGGTTGAATTGTCTCCCCCTCAAACCTTATATATGGACTCCTTTCCCTTCCATACCTTAGGATATAGTTATTTTTGAAGATAGGGCCTTTAATAGGGTGATTAAATTAATGCCTCTAATTCCAGAACTCTGGGAAGTTGAGGGAGCAAGACTGCAAGTTCAAGGTTGGCCTGGGCAATTTAGCAACTTAACAAGAATTTGTCACAAAATACAAAATAAAAGGGCTGGGGATGTAGTTCACTGTGGCAGCTCTATATTGAGTGCCCAGTACCAAAAAAAAAAAAAAAAGTGACTGCATTAAATGAGATTATTAATTCCATCTGACAGAGGTCCTCAAAAACGAAGAGAAGTCAGAAAAGACCATGCAAGGACACCAAGAAGTCAGTTGCCTGTAAGCCAGGAAGATAGGTCTAGGGAAAAACCAAACATGCATACACTTTCAGCCTCCAGATCTGTGAGAAAACAAGTTTCTGTTATTTAAGCCTCCCAGACTGTGTATTTGGTTAGAGCAACCCTAGCAAATTAACATTTACTCATGTGTCCTCTGCTTTACACTGAGTCCCTCAAGGGCAGGGACCCTATCTTATTTCCTGGCTCCTCTACATATAAGTGAATGCCTGGCAAGGGTGCATTCCAGGGATAACCAAATGACTGGCTTGCTTAAGGCAGGGCAGGAGGATAGAAGAAACACTAACTAAAGGTAAATAAGCCAGGCATGGTAGCTCACCTGTAATCCCAACACCCTGGGAGGCTGAGGCAAGGTCAAAAGTTGAAGCCCAGCTTGGAGCCACAATTTAGCAAGTCAACAAAACCTAGTATTAAAGTAAAAAATAAAAAGGACGGGCTATATCTCAGTACAAAAGCTCTGGATTCAATTTCCAGTCCTACAAAAAATAAAGAAATATAGTTAAAGATAAATGTTAGGGCAATGAGAATAGGTGAAAGGAAGAATGGGAGAGGAGGTAGAAGAAAAAGAGTTGGAGAAACAAGGAGGTCTTATTTTTCTCCTCTTAAAAGTCCTTACTTTCCTTAGTTGTCACAAAAAGACATTAATGCCAAAGTCACCTATCTTTTCCTAAAATACTGATCTGTGTCCATTGGTCTTTTTTAAAAAATTTACAGTTGTACCATCTGCAAATTCCAAGAAGAACTTTCAATGTTTAGTGAGAGCCCAGTCTCTGCTTCCAAATGACACCTTGAAGTCTGTATTCTCCAGAGCATCAAATGTTGTGTTATCTCATGGCAGAAGATTGATGTAGACCTATAGACTGACCTGTAGCCCTTGTGTAAGGTGCTGAAGCAAAGCCCTCTTAACCAGTCACCCTCTGCAAAGCCCACCTGGCAGTACTGTTGCATCAGGAATTAAGTTGCAACATTAATACATTCAAAGCACAGTGAAAACATAAATAAAATGGATTCTAGAAAATCGAGTTCATAATACTCCTTGTGCATAAAAATCCAGAAGGGCTACCTTCTACTCCGTATTTTATTATTTTACCGCAATTCTCTCCTGTTAACCCATATCTATTAGCCAAACGAAGGACGCAATCAAAATATTTCATATGAAATTATACTCTCTGATATACTTTGTACATTTATGCCTTTGGAGGAATCTGGGGCAAATAAAGTTTTTCCCACATTATTTACATTTGTAGGGTTTCTCTCCAAAATACATTTTCAGCTGTTCATGAAATACTGAAGCATCCCTGAAGGCTTTCCCACAGTGCTCACATACATAGGGTTTCTCTCAGTGTTCTTTCATGTATTTGGAATAAACTGGGAGAAATGAATGCTTTCCCAGTTTATTTACATTTATTGGGTGTATCTTCATTGTGTCTTATCAGGTATATCTGAAAGCACTATACAGAAATGTTCCTCAAAGTTTGTACATCCAAAGGATTGCTCAACTACATGTGTTTTTTTCATGTCTTCAAAGGGAACTGGGCCAACAAAAGACTTAACCTGGTTTTTGTTTTTACATTCAAGGATCTGCTCTCCAGTGCTCCTTCCATGAATTTGAAATGCAAAGACAAATGAGAATTTTAGCACATGTTTACATTCTCAGTGTTCCATTCCAGTGTGAGGGTTTTTCATGAAAGTACAGCACTGGTGATATGTGAAGGTTATTCCACATTGTTTACATTCATGGCATTTCTCACAAAGATGAGTCATGACTTAGAAGACTAGAGATACATGAAGGCTTTCCTAGATTTGTTAGATCTGCAGATTCCCCCTCTCCCCATTGTGGAATTGTGAAGAATGAATGCTTTCCCACATTCCTTCCATTTGTAGGGCTTCTCTCCAATGTGGGTCTTCAGATGTACTTTACACACTGAGTGATAGTTGAAGGCTTTTCCACATTGCTACATTCACAGGGTTTCTCCTCCTTCTCCTCCTCCTTCTCCTCTTCCTTCTCTTCCTCTTTCTCCTTTTCCTCCTTCTCCTCCTTCTTTTTCGTGTGTGTGTGTGTGTGTGTGTGTATGTGTGTGTGTGTATGTGTGTGTAGAATCAAACTCAGGACCTTGTGCTGCCAGGCGGGTTTTTGTACCACTGAGCTATATTCCCAGCCTTATTTCTTCTTAATGTACTTGAAAAAATGAATACTTTCCCACATAAATTACATTTATAAAGCATATCTCCAGTGTGTGTATCATGTGTCTTTGAAAGTATTGCAGAGAAATGAAGGCTTTTCCACCTTCTTTACATGTGTAGAGCTTTTATCTAAAATAAGTTATTTCATGTATTCACAGGATATTGGGCCAATGGATGCTTTAACCACAATTTTCAGAGCCATAGCCTTTTTCTCCAGTGTGACTCTTTTCATGTATTTGAAATAATTTATAAGATATGAAGGTTTTTCCACATTGTTTGTATTTATAGTGTTTCTTGCCAGGCTTTCATGTCTTTGAGAGACTGAGAGACAACTACAGGTATTTCTATGATCCTTATATTTATGTATTTATTTTTGTTTTTTGAGACAAGATCTTACTCTGTAGTTCAGGCTGGCCTTGAACTCACAGCGATCCTCCTGCCTCAGCCTTCTCAGTGCTGGGATTACCAGAGTGTGCCACTACCCCAGGCTTGATCCTTACATTTATATGACTTCTGACAGTCATGTGATTTGTGTCTACTTTGAAATTTGCTGTACTTCATAAAGGTTGAATGAACATGAAAATTCTTGCACACACACACACACAACATATACATGGTTTTCTTCTAACAGTTTCTTGGTTCAGATTAAGATTTGGAATCTGGCCCAGCATGGTGGCACACGCCTGTAATCCCAGCACTCAGGAGGCTGAGGCAGGATGGTTGTGAGTTCAAAACCAGCCTGGGCTACAGAGTGAACTCAAAGCCAGCTTGAATTACGTAGTGAGACCCTGTCTCAAAAAGACAAAAAATAAAATAAAAATTTAAAAAATTGGAATCTGGCTACATGTTTCCCTACCTGGACTATTTTCTTTACTCCCACATCTTTACCAAATTGTGTCTCCCCCTCCCCGGTTTTTGTACCAATCTTTAATGTTTTGATCTTTCATTTTTTTTTTTTTTGTTTTTTGTACCGGTAGTGGAACTCAGGGCAGGTGTCCAGCATCACACCTCTGTAGAGTCCTCTAGGAGCAGGGCTAGGGATGTAGCTCAGCAAGCACAGCACCTGCCTGGCAAGTGAGGTTGTCAGTTCGATTCCCGGTAGTGGGAAAAAAAAATAGAGCGTCTTCTGGGAGGAATTCAGCAAAACCCTTTGTTCCAGGATGAGGTCCGCAGATGCTTCCTTCAGGGCCTTTTCCCGGGCTTCCTCCTGATGACTCCTCCTTCGAGCCCCTGCTCTCCCAGGGCCATCTGCGGCCCTCTAGCGGCCACAAGACCAGAGTTGAAGAGCAGGTGGAGCTTAGCGTCGCCCCCTCCCACTTGTCTCATACAATGACAGACACAATGAAATAATCAGCTATACTTTACTCTTTTTTTGGTACCAGGGATAGAACTCATGACCTCATGCCTACCAGGCAGACCCTTGAGCTTGTGTGCTAAACCTCCAGCCCTCAGCTATGCTCATGCTGGCCTTGAAGCTCCTTCTGCTTCAGCCTCCCAAGTGCTGGGTTGTCAGGTTTGCATCACTATACCTGAACCTAGCTGTGTTTATAATCAGTCCAACTGACATTCCTAGGTATAGAGTGTGATCTGGCCAGGCTAGAGTTTTACCAGGCCAGTGCTGCCCACAGAGAGCTGACTCGGGGTCCTGGGGATGGCTATAGACACAGTGCTGGGGCACACAGTCCAAGCCAGGTCGAAGAAAGAAAGAATAGGAAGGCATGGGGAGTTAGTGTTTAATGCCTACAGAATTTTAGTTTGAGATCATTAAAAAAAAATTCTTTGTTGGCCAAGTGTGTTGGTGCACACCTACAGTCCCAGCATTCTAGAAAGCTGAGGCAGGAAGATGGCAAGTGTGGGCTATATCAGAAATTTATTTCAAAGTCTTGGCAATGTAGATCAATGCAAAGACCCTGAGGTTAATGCCTAGTACTGGAAAAAAAATTCTGAAGATGGGCCAGGTGTACAGATCTGTAGTCCCAGTTGCCCAGGAAGCTGGGTCAAGAGAATTGCTAGAGTTTAGGAGTTTAAAACCAGCCTGGGCAATTTAGAAAGATCTTTTTTTTAAAGCAAAAAGTTCTGCCAGGCATAGTGGTGCATGCCTATAATCCCAGCACTAAAGAGACTGAGGCAGGAGAATTACCACAAGTTTGAGGCCAGCCTAGGCTACATAGTGAGTTCAAGGCCAGCCTGCACTATATAGCAAAACCCTGTTTCAAAAAAATTTTTATTTATTTCTTTATTTTTCATTGGATTTATTAATACATTTTTATTTGGTATATTTTAGATATGCACAATGGTCACATTCATCATCATAGAGAATTTGTACCTGTACATGATATAACAATTTATTTTTTCGCACTCCCCTACCCTTCCTTCAACCCCTCCCCATCTTCATTTACAAAAGCTTTGTTTCCATGTCCTTCTTTTCTCATTTTTAAAATTTTTCCTTTCTTTCTTTTCCCTCTCCTATCATTTTGTTCCCCTTCAAAACATTTTTTTAAATAAATAAAAACAAAAAGTTCTGGACATGGATTGTGGTGAGAGTTATAAAATAATGTGACTGTACATAATGTCATTTAATTGTAAGTTTAAAATGGTGACTTGCTGGGCTTAGTGGTGCATGCCTCTAACCCCAGCACTCGGAATACCGAGGTAGGAGGATTACCGGGAGTTGGAGGCCAGCCTGGGCTACATAGTAAGTTCAAGGCGACCTGAATTACACAGTGAGACCCTGTCTCAAAAAAAAAAAAAAAAAAGATAAAATTTATATATATTTAACCATAATTTTTAAATTTTTACCTTTTTTTTTGGTACTGGGAAGAACCCAGAGCCTCTCATATGGTAGATAACAGTTTTGCCACTGAGCTATACTCCAGTTTAAATATTGAATTTAAAAATATAGATTGAAGCTGGGTGTGGTGATCCATGCTTCCTGTAACCCCAGTGCTCCAGGAGGCTGAGGCAGGAGGCTCATATGTTTGAGCTCAGTCTGGGTAATTCAGTGACTTAACATTGTATCTCAAAATGTAAAATAAAGCCAAGACATGGTGGCACATGCCTGTAATCCCAGCATTGGAGATGGGGTGGGGGAATTGAGGCAGAAGGATCATGAGTTTGAGGCCCCCTAGGTCTACACGGCAAGTTCAAGTTCAGCCTGAACTACATAGTGAGACCCTGTCTCGAAAGATAAGAAAACAAAAGAAAAATTAAAACAAAATTAAAAGAATGGGGGTATAATTCTATAGAAAAGCCCTGGGTTCTATTTCCAGGTGCTACCAAAGAAAGAAAAAAAATTAAATTTAGCTTCATCCCAGGTAAATCCCTGCATTGGGGTCTAGACTTTTGTATTTTAATAGATGTAGAATGGCTGAATGCTTGAAGATTATTTCACTTGGTCATTCAACAAACAAATAGAGCATGTGTATTGTGAGCATGAGACTCCTGCCTTCTTGGATCTCATCATCCTATAAGGAGAGGCCAGGAAAGAAATATCTGACCATAACTCCAGAAGTCTGTTTCAGCCACCTAAGCAAACCTGGCCCCAAAAGGTGAGGTGGAGATGGATGGTGTTTCTGCGGGAATATACAAGCTTGCAATTTACTGAGGGACAGAAATGCAGGCCACAGCGCAGAGGACAGAATGAGAATGTCTAGTAGCTAATGGACTGGAAATGAGAGAAGGGTAAGATCAAGAAATAAAGGAAGACTCCCAGGTTCTGGTGTGGTGCGGGCCTACCTGAAAGACAGAGTAAAATAAGAACAGGATTTAATGTAGGAGAGATGGTTCCAGAGTTAGCCTTTCTTCCCGTTAAGTGACTGAGCATGTCTTGTTACTTGTTGGTGACTTAAATTCCCCTCCTGGATGGAAATATAACCCTAACCAGGGATATCATGAAAAACAAATGTAGATAATACACATTAAAAGTACTGAAAAACTCTTTTTAAAAACTTTTTTTTTTTGATCTTTTTCAGACAGGGTCTCGCTATGCAGTTCAGGCAGGCCTTGAGCTCACTTTGTAGCCCAGGCTGGTCTTGAACTCACAACAATCCTCCTGCCTCAGCCTCCCAAGTGCTTGGATTACAGGCATGAGCCACCACGCCCGGCTTAAAAACTTTTTTTGAGACAAGATCTTACTATGTAGTTCAGGCTGTCCTTGAACTTATTATGTAGCCCAGGCTGGCCCCAAATTTGTGGCAATCCTCCTGCCTCAGCCTCCCAAGGGCTGGGGTTACAGGTATGCACCACCATGCCGAGTTTTGCAAAACATTTCTTAATTTAACCTTTCAGATACTTACATGTCAATTTTCTCTTTCTTGGTCTTAACAGTTCATGCGGATCCTATCTCATAATTATGAGTTACATCTTTTAACTGTTGTCTCTTAAGCATCCCTGTAATTCCTGAGCATCTAAAGATCTCAAAGAAAATGTTTGGTAAATTATCCCCATTATTTCTTTATGCGTGTGCGTGTGTACGTGCGCTGGGGATTTCACCAAAGTCAACACCTTGTGTAGATGAAATGTGTTCTATTATTCCTTCTCTGAACTCTTCAGGCTTGAGACTTACTCAAAATGTAGCCCAGACTGGCCTCAAACTCATAATCCTCCTACCTCAGCCTCCTAGATGCTAGGATTACAAGCATGTATCACCATGCCTGGCTCTGGTTTCATATTTTCTATGAAATATTTCAATAGGTGTCAGTGGTTTGGACACATTCAGTGGTTTTGTGTTTTACATTAATGCATACTTCACAGTTTTAATTAGCAAGTGAAACAACTTCCCGTTGTCCATGTTGTCGACCCTACTTGTCAACCACAGGCTAATTAGTAAGGGAAAGAAGCAGCTTCTGTTGGAACGAGGAGTCCAACATTTCCAGGGCGATTCTCCCATTTGCCGAAAAATTGGGCGAGTGAGTCCCTTCGGTTGCCATTAGATGTCACTCTAGACAGGCAGGCGCTGCCTCGGAGCTGTGGCGCTAACTAACCGGAAAGGAATGCTGCTGTTTGGCTCCAAAAATGGACTTGACCTTGCTGCTGAAACTTGCCGCACCAAGAGCGCCAGGAAACTGTGTGCCAGGGCCCAGCGGTGGAGCGTGGAGGACGGATCCAGTTGCACTGCATGCAGTGGAAACCCTCTTTCCCTGGAACCGAGAGAAAGGAATGAGCAGTGTTCCCTTCTCCCCCTCCTTCACCCCGCGATCTTCCTTAGCCACAGTTTCAGTTCTTTGTGGTTACAAGAGAGCAGAACTATGTTTTCCCATCCACTTAATAAACTCCAGAGCTGCATTTTCGCTGTCTTCTTGTGTGAATGAAACACAACTTCCTTTTCTGCTGCCCAGTTCTTTCTTTGTGGGGGAGAGTGGGTTATGGGCCAAGGACAGGTAGTAGGAAGATTCATTCTCTCTTTGTTTATTATCTCTCAAACTTTTTCAGTTCTAGATAATTCAGGGGTAAGATCTACTGTCCTTCTGTCTGGCAAGACCTCTTTGTCTATGTTTTATCTTAGAAGCCTGATGAGCGACTGCACATACCCTGTTTTCCTCGGGGTCTGGCCCATAGAAGCTTTTAAATGCTAGCAAAGATGGCGTGGTGATACATGTTTCTAATACCAGCATTCAGGAGGCTGACGCAGGAGGATCTCTGAGAGTTCGAAGTCAGCCTGGGCTGTAGAGTGAGTTCAAAGCTATCCTGACCCACATAGTGAGATCTTGTCACAAAACATAAAAAGTTAAATAAATAAACAAAGAAGAAATGCTGGCTGATAGTTCTGTGGCAAATGAGTAGGGGACTAAGAGATGTTGAGGGGAGAGGGTGTAAAAATAATTAAGATGTTTCTTCTACATGTAACAACTACCCACAATGAATGTACTTATTGTATACTGTAAACATATACTAATGAGAAAAAAAAAATGCTCAGCTGGGGATATAGATCAGAAGCATAAGCCCCTGCCTGGCGAGCACTAGGTTCTGAGTTTGGTTACTGGTTTAAAAAAAAAAAAAATGCTGTCATCATTTTTTTTTTTTTTTTTTTTGGTGCCGGGGATTGAACTCACGACCTCGTGTTTTTGCCAAGCAGGCACTTACGCCACTGAGCCAAACCCCTGGCCTTGTTACCATTTTTTTGCAGTCCTGCAGATTGCACCCAGGACCTTCTCATTGAGTTCTGTTCCCGGTCCTTTTTTGGTTTTCACTTTGAGGACTGTTGCTAAGTCACTAAATTGCTCAGGCCAGGCTTGAACTTGTGATCCTCCTGCTTTAGCCTCCCAGTGCTGAGATTATGGGCCTGAACCTCTAGGCCTGATGTCGTCATTATTAATACCTGAACCATGACACTAAAATAACTGTCAGACGGGATCTAGAGGAACAAGGCTAACTGCAAAGATAGAAGGCCACCTTGAGGCCTCGCCCATGGAGGCCAGGTACCCTGGACCAAGTTGTCACTGGGACCAACCTCTGCCTGGGCAGTGTGACTGCAGAAGGACAGGTAGCCTGGCATAATGAAAACCAACTATCTTGATGGTGAGAGATTCCGTTTACTGACTGCATTTTATATGACGATCTAGCTAGAGGTTTGAATTGGTAATTAAAATGTCAACTCCATTATGCCTGCCCTTGGCCCTTATCATCGGCCATTCAGTTAGAAAAAGGGCAAACTGGCAATGAATACTGACTATATTTGGAATCCTGTGCTAGAAACACGGCATAATTTAGCTCCTCTAACTTCATTAAGGTTCCAAACCTTTACCTGTAACAATAGAGATGTGTTAATGAGAAATAGTCAGTAATGTACAATTTCCTGCCTCCTTAGTCTTGTTTAGTTTGAAAATAGGTAAGTCGGTTGCTTGTAAATCAGTTCCAAGGCTTTCTGCTTTTCCAGTCCTTTCTCTGTTTTTGTCTAGCTGAGTGTTTTGAGGGGTCACTCTGTCACAAAGCCCTCAGAGGCTCACTAATGCCTCTTCTATTGTGCTCCGGGTTGCAGAGAAACAATGCAATTTGGTCCCAGATTTTGTTGGGAGCCTTCCTAGGGCTAGGAACCAAGCAGTTCTCAAATTTTTTGGCTCTGCTTAAAAAAATCAACTCTCCATCCTCTCCCAAATTAACATGAGCATTTGATCTTTAGGAAAATTAAATCTCTGTAAGCATCATGAGGTAATATTAATGTAAATACCAGAGCTGCCTAGCAACCAAAAAGGAATGTTATTACTCATGCTGATATTTAAGTACTGTATGTCAGAGGAGAGGAAAGTTACTCTTTATATAGCTGTGCTTATGTATGAAAGGGCTAAGGATAAATCAGGCAAGCAGCTCCCAAGGCAGGTAGGATGCAGTGGATGTGAAAATACAATAAAAGATGCTGCAGGGATACCAGGTGTCATGGCACATATCTGTAAACCCAGCACTCTGGGAGGCTGAAACAGGAGGACTGCAACTTTCAGCCCAGCCTGGACAACTGAGTGAGGTCCTTCAAAAACATTTGAAAGTGGCTGAAGATGTAGCTCAGTGCAAAGGCCCTGAGTCGTTCGGTCCCACGCATGTGCATACACACACACACACACACACACACACACACACACAGATGCTTTTTTAAATTAAAAAAAATTTTTTTTGAGATAGGGTCTCCTATGTAGACCAGACTGGCCTCAAACATGCACTGATCCTCCTGCCTCAGCCTCTCAAATTCTGAGATTACAAGTGCATGCCACCATGCCCAGATGTGGTTTATTTCATTCAATCTTGACATGAATCAAATACTGAAACGCATTTCAAGGTTGGTGATTCTCTTTCAATTGGGAGCATTAGATAGTTGTTTGGCAGAAGATTGGAGGTAAGGCAGTGAGCTCTTAGCTTTCTCTTTATAGGGTTGCCCTATTAACAGTATGGGAGCAAGCAGCCCTGTTTAGCCAACAAACAGGAGTACCTCAAGACTTGAGTGCTTCCAGTTTACCAGGCTGATCCAAGATAAATGTAAGGTCTGTGCATTGTACAGACCAGAAACTGGGTGCCACAAGCCGAGGGAGAATATGGGAGGGAAGGAATTCGTGGCTTTTTCCGCATGGCCTGCCATCACCCTCTCCTCTGTCCTGTCCTGTGGGCCCTCCAGCAGCTGACGGCGAAGCCACGTGACCTCAAGTATCTCTGTCCAGGAGGAAAGAAGGGAACCTAAACCCCAGGGGAATGCTGACAATGTGGGCTTGGCACATGGAGAATGCTGAGAATGACCCGCAGTCCAGAGTTCCCTTGGAGGCTGGCTTGGCCCTGCCCTGACATCACCGCCACAGATGAGGAGAGGCAGCTCCCTGAAATGGGTTTTCTGGTTTGGGAACTGCGAATCCTACTGCTGAATCATATTGCTTTACTGAGCCCAAGAGTCTTGTGATAGCTAGCAAGGTTTCATGCAGTCTGGCACAGGCCGCAGGGAACTAAATCATAATACTCCCTAAATGCAGGGTCCAACAAGACTGCACAGGCCAGCTGAGCGTGGTGGCTCACGCCTGTAATCCCAGCACTTGGGAAGCTGAGGCAGGATTGTTGCGAGTTCGAGACCAGCCTGGGTTACAAAGTGAGCTCAAGGCCAGCCTGAACTGCATCGCAAGACCCTGTCTCAAAAAGACCAAAAAAAAAAAAAAAAGACTGCACAGTCAGCTGTCTTTATCATCAAGCTACTCTGCCTAATGCTTAGCTGAGAGTTGTCACAAGAGACAGTGCTCTTCGAAACCAATTTCTTGTCAGGCTTGGTGGTAAAGGCTGCAATCCCAGCTACCTGAGAGGCAGAGGCAGGATGCTCACAAGTTCAAGGTCAGTCTGGGCAATTTAGGCACTGTCTCAAAATAAAAAGGGCTGGGGCCGGGCGCCGTGGCACATACCCAATAACCCTAGCATTCAGGAGGCTGAGACAGGAAGATCACCAACCTAGGGTCCACAGTGAGTTCAAAACCATCCTCAATTCCATAGCAAGGTCTTGCCCCCTCCCCTGCAAGATATAGTTCAGTGGTAGATTGCTCATCTAGCATGTGTGAGGTCTTGAGTTCGATCCCTAGCTTTGCAAAAATGAAACAAAACAGATTTCCCTCTTCAGTTGCTTTTTAAATTCATGAGAATTTCTGGGAGATACTCAAACTCTTAATACTAATGGTCCTAGGAGAGGAAAACTAGCACAAGAGGTTTTCCACTGCTCTCGTTGTTACTGTTACTGTGTTCAGCACTGGTGATTGAACCTAGAGATTACACGTGTGTATCACCACTCTAGATTTTCCTCCCTTTCTCTTTCAACTCTCCATAGTACTAACAATTGCAAAAGCCACATCTATCCTTTGCTGACCACTGACTGTGTAGTAGGCTCTCTGGTCTGTGTCCCCTGTTCACAACCTCATTCACAAGTGGTGGAGAAGGTTCTTAACTGCATTAAACTGCATTAAACATATTAACAGCTTTCTCACACATTCCTTCATGAACTCGAAGTACATTTAATGGACGCTCTTTGCCTGACAACAAATTAGGCACACGATTTTCATATTGGGGGCACAGATTATTGCTGCAGAATGACTAGCTAGCCAGTCCATTGAAGTACGAGGCCTCTGGTCCTCTACAACCAAATCCTAAACAAGGACCCTTTCAGCAGGACACATCATAGGTAGCTTTCAGATGGCAAGAGGATCCTTTTGGGCTGAGCTAGAAGACACCACTAAGAGACATACCAGCCAGGTGTGGGGATGCACATTTGTGATCCCAGCATTCTGGAAGGGTGAAGCAGGAAGACTGCAAGTTTGAGCTCAACCCAGGCAATTTAGCAACTTAGTAACAGCCTGTTTGGTATAAAAAAAAAAAATTAAAGGGCTAGGGATATAGTTCAGTAAGAAGACCCTGGATTCAATCCTCAATAGTGAAGAGGGAGAGAAAGAGAGACAGACAGAGACAGAGACAGAGAAAGAGAGAGAGAGATCTATTTCTGGTTTAAGTGGGAAACTCTTGGGCTCCGAGTAAAGCTGTAGGAATCTCAGAGGCGCCCTTAGAAGACAAAGACAAACCCCTGCATTACGGGTAGTTGCTATGGACACAAGAAGAAAGGACAGGATTGAAATGAAAAACAACCACGAAGCCTGCAATCTGAGATGAGGCTGCAGAAGGTGGACTAACAGCTGCCGGTCTATCACACACTCTCACAAAGCCCTGGCCACCCCAAGATAGAAAAGGGTTTTAGAAACAGTCATCAATCATGCCAACATTGTGTGGTGGCAATTGAGGCAGGAATCTGGCAGCCACCTTAAATAAACCTGTCTTCCTTCACCTACCTTATTCACACTGTTGGGGGAAGCTTTGTAAGGATATACTTTATCTACTTTGCAATTTAAATCAAACTATTTATTTATTTACCAATAGTAGTGATTGAACCTAAGGCATTTGCACTGAGATATAAGCTCTCCTTCTCTCTTTTTATATAAGCTCTTATAAATTTTTTTTTAATGTTGAAACAGGCTCTTGCTAAGTTGCCAAGTTGTCCAGGTTGGCCTTCAATTTGAGCTCTTCCCTCCTCATCCTCTTTGAGTGCTGGAATTATAGGTCTGTGCCACTATGATGGTCTTCCAAAGCCTCTTCATGTGCATCGTCTCATTTGAGCAGGCAAGGTTCCCGGCCTCTGCTAGTCCACAGGCCCAATAACTCTTTCCTTTCCCTCCCAACAAGCTGCTGGGGAAGAAGGGCTGCCTTTGAAGAGCAGACACTAGGAAGCAGTAGTGAGCAGGGCTCTCTATCTGGAGGCTTTGTCCAGGTTAGAGTATTTGGGGACCTATACTTGATATTTTTGTTTCGTTTTGTTTTATTAGGACAGGGTTTTGCTATGTAGTTCAGGCTGGTCTTAAACTCACCATGTAGCTCTGATTAGCCTCAAACTCATGGTGGTCTTCCTCAGCCACCTGAGTGCTGGGATTATAGGTGTGTGCCAACACATATACTTGATTTTATTTTATTTTTACATTTTATTTATTTATTTTTGGTACCGGGAATCGGACTCAGGACCTTGTGCTTGCCAGGCAGGTGCTTGTGCCACTGAGCTAAATCCTTGGTCCCCTCATACTTGATTTTAGACAAGGAAGGTCACAGCGATTCTACATTGGAGCAAGAACAAAAACTTTTCTCTTTTAAATTTCATAATATTCTTGAAATTAACTCGGTAATATTAGTAGTATTCTTGAAATGAACTCAATTAATTCATATCTTGAAATTAACAACAGGTAAGCACAGTCACTGGAATGAGCCAGGTGGCTGAGAAGCACAGGTGACGGGGACAGCCCGAGTCTGGGGACCTTGTTCCCTCTCAGTGCCCACCTGTCTCTACCCTGTAAATTCCAACCTCCAGATCTGTGGGGCTGCTTCATTTCAATGTATGACCCTGGACGCCTGGCTCCCAGTTCACATAGAGGAATTTTAGAGGGCTGGGGATGTAGCTTAGCGGTAGAGCACTTTGTTTAGCAACTGTGAAGGACTTCAGGCCCCAGAACTGAAAAACAAACAAACAAACCACGTGAGGTGTGGAGGGTCACTGCAAATTCAAGGTCAGATGGGGCTCCATAGCAAAACCCTGTCTCAAAAAAAAAAAATTCACTATGCAGTTCAGGCTGGCCTTGCATTCACTTTATAGCCCAAGCTGGCTCCAAACTCATAGTAACCCTTCTGCCTCAGCTTCCCAAGTGCTGGGATTACAGGCCTGTGCTACCATGCCTGGCTTTAGTTATTTATTTTTGATTTTTGGAGACAGGGTCTTGTTATATAGTCTAGGTTGGCCTTTAACTCACTATGTAGTCCAGTTTGGGTGTTTTTTTTTGTACCAGGGATCAAACTCATGACCTTGCACTTGCCAGGTAGGCGCTGATGCCACTGAGCTAGATCTCCGGCCCTCCAGGTTGGTTTTGAACTCATGGCAATCCTCCTTCCTCAGTCTCCCAAGTGCTGGAATTATAGGCATACAGCACCATGCCCAGGCAGAAAAAGAATTTTATAAGAGATCTGAGCCAAGGATGCTAAGGATGTTTAATAGCTGATGTTTTCTCTGAGAAAGCAGATTTATTATACAGCAGTTTTTTAAACCTCTAAATTTTTCATTATTTCCCCCCAAGTAGAAAAAGCAAACTGAATTTAAATTCTCCTTAATAAGAGAAATAAAATACTAAGAAATAAGATTCTGTTGGGTAAAGTTGCTCTTCGGAGATCTAAGAACCGAGAGCCATTTTTTCCACTTTTAGAGGCAGTATTTCCCCATGCATGCCATTAAGGAAATTCAAGCAGGAACATAATTTTTCTTCTTAGATGCCACTTATGCCTGCCCGCTTTCAACTCCTCCTCCTTCTTTTTGCATTGACAGGCCTGGAACCCAGGGTCTCATGCCTACTAGGTTAGCACTATACCCCAACCTAATATGCATCACTCTTTTTGGGGGGGGAAGGGTCTCAAACTGGCCTAGAACTCACTATGTCACTATATAGCCCAGGCCTCAAACTCTTGGTCTCAGCCTACCAAGTGCTGGGATTAAAGTGCATGCCACCATGCCCAGCTTGCTATGTATCATCCTTAAATCAAAAATTATGAGCTGTATCAAGCAATCAGCATTGTATGGCCAAATAGAAAAATAAAAGTCTGTTGTGTGTGTTTTTTAAATTTAATGATGTTTTCTTTTTCCAACCAACTAAGATGGTCTTTTTTAAAAAGATAATAAAACTCAACAAGACAAAACAGGGTAAATCCAGTCAAAACAAAGCAGTGAAATTGGTACAGAACTTCAAAACAGGGTGACAGGAAAGCAACAATGGCTACCATAGTATATCTCTTCACAGTATTTGTCCATTCCAGCAGATATAACAAAATCAAACCGAAACAAAACAGAATAAAACCAATCAAAGTAGAATATTGGATAAAGCAAAACAATTAATCAGAACAAAACAGTGAGAACAGTATTGAATTTCAAAAACAGGACAGAAGGAAATCCTCCATATTTGCTATTTTGCATACCGTTATTTTCCGTATAGACGCTCAGACTCCCAGCCCCAGCCTGCAAAGTCAACCAAACACTACAAGCACTCAGTTGCTTTTTGTATCTCAGTTGTCCTCTGAGCCTGTCCTCTGAACCAGCCAGTTGCTTATGGGGGTGGGAGGAGTTGGTGATTCTCAGCCCACCTGCTGGTGGGCTCACAGGAGGCACTGACTTTTCTCTTCTTGGGACCCACATGGCTTGCCCTAAAATTGGTCTTAGTCACAGGAGCTGTGCCACTGAGCTGAATCCCTGGTCCACTTCATTTCTGTTTCAAAATCTGCAGCCCAAGATTGGCATCTTGGTCTGCCTGGCTGTTCAGCAGCCCTAGGGTGGCCTGGTTGTTTATCCAGGAGAAAAGCAGTGAGGCTGCACACTATCCCTTTGAGTTAAACCCAGATTATCTGCTCTAGTCCAGAAGCTGGAGTGGCATGTTTGAGTCACCCGGGCTCTCCGGGGGTGGGTGCAGCAGGCATTCGCACCCTAAATAGCACTCCCTCTCCTCGTGCAGACCCAGAGAGCAATGGAAAGGCCGCTTAATCTCTCCCGTTGTGGGAAGAGCGTGACGAAAGACAAGCTTAGAGTTTATTTTCAGCCCACAGCCCCTGTACTGTGTGGTCATGAGTAAAACCACTTAGCGTGGTTGTCCTACATTTCTGCCTTCTCAGATATGGACATGATGTCACCAAATCTGCAACTTACTTCATGCACATGTCTTAAAAGGATTAAGGGTCTCTGGAAAAAAAAGCAAAACCCCTAAAAGACCCAAAGGAAATGTATGTGGATTCAAGGGTTTATTACCAGAACTAGAAATAGATCTGAACTTCAGTCCAATAAAGAACATGCAAAGGGTTCTAAAGTTCATTTCGTCCTGAACAACATGCTAAACACACCCCATGATAAAATCAAAACAAAACCAAGGCAACAGCTTGCTTTCATTGGCCTTTTCACCCAAGACAGACCCTCAGAGCAGGGTCATCACCTCCTGAGCACCTGTGATTATCAGCTGATGTTGATCACACAGCCATCACGATGCCATGTGGCCTCTAAGCCTATCCCTCAGCTGCAGGGGGTGACAAAGATGAAGACATAGGGACAGTTTGGACATCTGACACCACCAGCTGGGCAAGGGACTGTCAAAAGCTAAGCAGAGAGGGGTAGGAAAAGGGAAGGGTGAAGGAGGATCCTGGAGACTGGGTGTCCTCAGAGAACATTATACACATGTATGAAAATGCCATAATGGCCCAGCATGGTGGCACACACCCGAGAGGCTGAGACAGGAGGATTGTGAGTTTGATCCCATCCTGGGCAACTTAGTGACTTAGTGAGATTCTGTTTCAAAATAAAATATGAAAAAGGGATGGAGATGTAGCTCTATGCAAAAGCCCTCAAGTAACCCAGGACTGATGCCCCCAAACCCCAGTCACAATGAAACCCATTACTCTGTATAATTAGTATTCCCTAAAAATCACTATGAGTGGAAACAGACTTGGTCAGAAGGGATTGATGAGGTGGCGTGAGCACAAGCCAAAGGGTTAGGGAATGTGCTAAGGAGCCCTCAGGTGCACTTAATCTCTAAACAGATCACGTATTGACCAGAGATGTTATTATGGTCCTAGGTATCGGCAGCACCTCTGCACTGCCAACCTCCAATGCATCACCTTGCAAATTCCTGTCCTTTATCACAAGGGGCACTGGGCAAAAATGCACAGGTGAACTGACACAAAGCCGGTGCCTAGAGGAAGGGTAGCCATGTGGGAAATGACTTTCCACGGAGAACCCGTGACTGGTAATAGTTTTCCCTCCAGGGGCATCTTCTGCCAAGTCTACTCCGCCCCTACTCCAGGAGCCCCCCTTGCCTCTCAGGTTTTGCTGCACCCAAAAGTGATAGGGCCCTCAGGTAAATCGGGCGATATCTGTGCTAAACAAGAATCTCAAGACTGATAGATCAACCAAACTGGTGATGAATTCATTCCCTCCAGGAGGCAGTAGAGCAAAGCAGTTAGGAGCCTAGGCTTTGTATGCTGAGGATCCAGCATTTCTGCTCCCAGGTATCTACCCAAGAGAAGTGAAAACACATGTCCGTGCAAACTCTCTTACATGAATGCCCATAGCAGCATGGTTTGTAATAGCCCCAAAGTGGAAACAACCTAAATGTTCATCAGTGGATGAGTGGATAAACAAAATTTTCTATATCTGTCCAAATGAGAGAGTGAAGTACCGACCCATGCTGCAGCCTGAAGGAATCTTGAAAGTACCATGCTAAGTGAAAGAAACCAGCCACCATAGGTCACATATTATGATCTCACTTACAAGAAATGTCCAGAATAGACAAATTCATAAAGATGTAAAGAAGATTATTGGTTGCCTGGAGCTGGGGGAGGAGGTTGGGCAGAAATGGAAATGACTTCTAAAGGGTATAGAGTTTCTTTTGGGGGTGATGACAATGTTCCAAAATGGTAGTGTGGGTGGTAACATAACTCTGAGACTATACCGTTAGCTATTGGATAGTAAACTCTTTGTTTTTTTGAGACTGGGTCTTACTATGTAGTTCAGACTGATCTTGAACTCACTGTGTAGTCTAGGCTGGCCTTAAATTCACAGTGATCCTCCTGCCTCAGCCTCCGGGGTGCTGAAATTATAGGTGTGCACCACCATGTCCGATGGATAGTGTACTCTAAATGGTTGAGTTTTGTAGTATATAAATTAAAATAAAAGTATTCTCTAATGACTCTCACCTCTAGGGTCAGATTCCCTGCTTGAATCCTGCTATATTAATGGTATATTAATGGGGGAGGGAGAGTGTTTTTCTGTTTGTTTGTTTTTTGTTTTTAATGCAGGATCTTGCTATGCAGTCTAGGCTGGCCTTGAAATTGGCAAACCTCCTGCCTTAGCCTCCAAAGTTACCATGGCTGGTTTAATTGGGGGTCTTGATGGCAGGACCTTAGACCCTCTGGGCCTTAGTTTTCTCATCTCTGATATGAAGATGATAGTTTTAATGTAAAGAACAGTATATGGTACATTGTAAGCCCTGAATAACAGCGAAATATTACTGATACATCTCTATATATAGATATATATGGATTTTTTTTTTGTCTTTTTGAGACAGGGTCTCACTATGCAGTTCAGGTTGGTCTTGGGCTCACTTTGTAGCCCAGGCTGGTCTCAAACTTGCAATGATCCTCCTGCCTCAACCTCCCGAGTGCTGGGATTACAGGCGTGAGCCACCACGCCCGGCAATATTATTATTAGTATTCTGGGAGGCTACTGGCTGTCCTCCCCTCCCCAGGGTCTTGCTCATGCTAGACAAATGGTCTGCCACTGAGCTACACTCCAGCTTTCCTGGTTTTAGGGCATATAAAATGCTGAGTAAGGGGGATTAGCAGGCCTGAGGTCAAAAGCAAGCTGCCATTATTCTTGTGGACACCACATCAGACCCTGGAAAGTCCTTTGTTCACTAGTTCACCAAGTATACATTACTGTGCCCCCAGCATCCAGCAAACACTGGGAAAACAGCACTGACCAAAAAGGACCCAATTTCCTGCATATATCCTAGTGGAAGGAGATTAGCACTGACTGAAGGTGCAAGAAAATGTGACAGTATTCTGAAAAATAGAAAGTTAGCCAGATGCAGACTAGGGAGTATGAGAGGCTGGAGGTCCATGGATTCCTTCAAAGGAGAGGATATTGTGATTTATGGAACCTCTCAGATAAGGGAGCACTCACTGGCTGTGGAGATAGCAGCTGCAAAGGTCCTGAGGCAGAAATATGCTTGGATGGTCTGGGGGAAATAAAAACGGCCAATGATGACAAAGTGTGATCCAAGGATAGGTCATGAAAGACAGAGAAGAGTCTGCTTATCTCTGCCTTGGATCATTCTAATGGGGGAGCTGGCAGCCATGTCCTGAGGTGACTCATATAGCTCCACAGAGCACCCAAGTGATGAGGGGTGGAGTCACTGTCAGCACCAGCATCAACTCTTCAGGCCTCCTGCCCTGCCCAGCCCTCCGATGACTGCAGCCGGCCTGACCTCAGAGTATGACCTCGGGAGACACGAGAGCCACAGTCATCTAACTGAGCTGCCCCCGGAGTTCTGACCCGATCCGAAGACACTGTCTTATGTTTGTTGTCTTTAATCCACTAAATTTTAGGTCAAATTTAAAATGAGCAATAGGTTACTGATGTAACATAATGAAAACTTGAGCTTTTTCTTTTCCTGTTTTTTTAGGCAGGGTCACATTATGTAGTCCAGGCTGTCCTCAAACTTGTGATGATTCTCCTGCCTCAGCTTCCTGAGTGCTGGGATTATAGGCAAGGCTACCATGCCTGACCTTGAGCTCTTTCTTTCTTTCTTTTCTTTGAATGCAAGGCCTTCACACTGAGGGACCTCCCTAATACTTTTTTTTTTTTTTGTACTGGGGATTGAACTCAGGACCATGCACTTGCAAGGCAGGTGCTTATGCCGCTGAGCTAAATCCCCAGCACCCCTAGTACTTTAAAATTTTGATACAGGGTCTCATTGGGTCACAAATTTGCCATCCTCAGGCCTCAGCCCCCCAGAGTGCTGTGCCATCATGCCCTGCTAGGATTTGAGATTTTAATTTAAATATGATGGGAAGTCATTTAAGGATTTCAGGCAGGGAAGGGACATGATCTGACTTCTGTTGCAAAATGATCTTGTTGGCTACCAGATAAAGGCAGATTGTAAGGTGGGAGCCAGAGAAGAAGCAGGGGTCTAGCTGGAAGTTTCTGCAATAGCATAGCAGGTGTTGATAGTGACCCAGATGGAGGTAGACTTGGAAATAACAGAAGAGGGCAGAATTGGGTTGTAATTTGGAGTTAGTACATACTAGTCTCTGGATATGGAAGGTGAAGAAAGAGAAGGAATCAAAGATGAGAGGTTTTACTGGAGCAGCTGGGTCTTGGGCAGTTCCATTTACCACAAAGGAGGAAACTGGAAGAAGGAACTTTTTTTTTTTTTTTAGTGGTACCGGGGATCGAACTCACGACCACACACTTGCAAGGCAGGTGCTTATGCCACTGAGCTAAATCCCCAGCCCCCCAAGAAGGAAGCTCTTCCAAGGAACAGGCTGTGAGTGTAGTTTGGATGCAAAAGTCTGAGCTGCTTAATTAGACACTTAGGTGTCTAATTAGGTGTCAAGTAAGCAACTAAGTGAAAACCTGAGGTTTAGAGGAGAGGTCAAGATTGATGCAAATACCGCTCTCTTTAGGGTATCTATGGCATTTAGGACTGTTATTGTTTAGACCTAAAATAACCCTCAAAAGACTTGTGTGTTTGAAAGAAAGGTGATTGGATCATGGGGCGCCATACTCATCAGTGGATTAGTCCTTCAAGTTCCTGGCTGCCATGCTGTTAGGAGTTGGGGCCCGGCTGGAGGGGGTCACTGGGAATGTGGCCTGGAAAGGTGTGTTCTCCTCCCTGGCCCCTTGCTTGTCCTTCTGCTTCCTGGCTGCCATAGGGTGCACAGCATTCCTTCACCATACTCTTTAACCGTACCATTTTGCTTTGGAGTCAACCAACTATTGATGGAATCCTCTGAAAGCCATGAGCCAGAATAAACTCCTCCCTGAAGGTATTTTGTTTCAGTGATGGGAACACTGACAAATGCAAAGAACGCAGGACTGAATTAGGTCAACTAGAGAGATAATAACAGAGAATGAAGAAGATTCTGTCTACTCCCCTGTCTAGGGACTGATGGGAGTGAGAATTAACCATGGGGGTTGAGAAGGAATAATCAGAGAGGTGAGATCCAGCAAGAATCCTTAGCTTTTTTTTTGAGGTACGGTCTCTATGTAGTTCAGGCTGACCTTGAACTCATTCTGTAGCCCAGGCTGGCCTTGAACTTGAGGTGACTCTCCTATCTCGACCTTTTGAGTGCTGGGAATATAGGTGGGCACCACCATATGCTGGCTCTTCTTTCATTTTTTTAGATCTAGACATAGGTGATTTTGGTCATATTTGAAAGGTTTCAGGGTCTTGTGTTTCATGGTAGTTATTGGTTCCTACCTGAACTGGTTACCTCAGGAATTGTCCCATAATACCCCTGGTGCAGTTCCCAGTCCAACAGCGCTCACCAAGATGGAAAACAAGAGGGAAGACAAACAACTTTTCAGTAAACCCATCTCTCACACATGGTGTCTGTCTATGTAGATATTTCAGCAGAAAACCTGGGAGATGCAGGGATCTGCCTAGTGAAACATGAGTAGCTTTAAATTCAGTGTCAGAGTTTTCCCCCTAAAAGTCCTCTGCCATTTCTATGGTTGAAAGTCCAACTTCCCCAACATTGCTCAGGCTTCATCTCTGTCTTTTTCTCTTTCTCTTCCAAGTTTCAGATTTATTGTTCAGTGGAGAGTATTTGGATTCATTCTCTTATTGCTTTAATTCATGCAGACCTAGGTTCTGAGTCTCATCTTCCCTTAAAATATTTACCAGTTATGTTCTTTGTGTGTGTATGTGTGTGTGTGTGTGTGTGTGTGTGTGTCTTTTTGAGACAGGGTCTTGCTATGCAGTTCAGGCTGGCCTTGAGCTTACTTTGTAGCCCAGGCTGGTCTTGAACTTACAACAATCCTCCTGACTCAGCCTCCGAGTGCTGGGATTACAGGTGTGAGCCATCATGCCTGGCTTCAGTTATGTTCTTTTTTTTTTTTTTTTTTTGTACCAGGGATCTAACTCATGACCTCGCGCTTGCCAGGCAGGCGCTTATGTCACTGAACTAAATCCCCGGCCCCCAGTTATGTTCTTAAACAAAGAGAATTTCTTCCTCGGAAAGATTGTTGGTGCCACTGTTGGGCCTAAAGTGTACAGGTAAATAATTGCTCTGGTAATTGTGAAGCATTTAAAAGAAAGCCAGGCATCATAATGCACACCTTGGGAGGCTGAGGCAGGAAGATTGCAAGTGCTCCAACCTGGGAAATTTAGCAAATTAGTGAGACTGTCTTTTTGTTTGTTTGTTTGGTACTGGGAATCAAACTCAGGACTTTGTACTTGTCAGGCAGGCACCTGTGCCACTGAACTATATCCTCAGTATGAGACTCTGTCTTAGAAGAAAGAAAGAAAGAAAGAAAGAAAGAAAGAAAGAAAGAAAGAAAAAAGAAAGAAAGAAAGAAAGAAAGAAAGAAAGAAAGAAAGAAAGAAAGAAAGAAAGAAAGAAAGAAAGGCAGGCCTGGGAATGTAACTCAGGGTGAAGGTCCTGGGTTCAATGCCTAGTACCAACCAACCAACAAATGAGTAGTAGTAGTAATAAGGTACTATCCATACTCTGGATTTAAGATTTAGCTAATGAAGTGATATTTAGATCTTAAATGCAAGAAATGATATAAAAAAATGAGTCCAGAATGCTAGTCAGAGAAACCTGGGGTTGAGTTTGATATTCTCCAAAGTGCTGGAGAAGGTTGTCAGGGTTGGGCCGAGGAGTACGGATGACTGGCTACCTCATCAGCTTGCCTCTGGAGCACCATAGCTAGATCCTGTTTACATTGGATTCTCTTTCCAGTTACTCCATGAATCCATCTTTCTTCCTTCCACACCTGATTGTCTCATTTCTCTACAGTGCTGAGAGGGCCATTCTCCTCCAACGCTTGTTTTTGGAATATTCAGAGCTTTCCTGGCTCCTTAAGACATGGTTGCCAGCTCCCTTGGCATTGCCTTCTGCTGCGTTCCTTCTATCCGTATACCAGCCATTCATGCAGGCAGGGAAATGTGGCTTCCATTCTAGAAACTTTCAAGGGCAGCTTTGTGTCACACTGAAGATCTTGGTGCCTGCTAGGAGTACATCAAAGGTCCTGTTTTCATTATCTCTGGGTAGGAAACAGAAGAGAGAATCCTGGTGCTTGGAATCCAAAGATCCATATGATGATAACTCGTGGTGAGTAATGTATGGTAGGCAGGGTTTCTTGATCTCTGCTCCAGTGACATCTTGGATCAGATAACTCTTTGTTGTAAGGGCAGTTCTGTGAGTTGTGGGATGCTTAGCAATATTTGTAGCCCCTATATATATTCAAGAGGATACCTAATAGCAACCCCCACTAACTCCCCTCAATTGGGATAACCAGTAATGTTTTCAGACTTTGCCAAATACCCCTAGGAAGCAACATCATCCTGAGTGGGGAGAAACTGGGCATATATTTTAAGGTATAGCTTAAATATACTAAAAAAAAATCTCAGGTCTTCAGTAGGTCATGGGGAGTCTTGATCAATATACGTAGTTAAAACATGGATCCTTTCCTTCACCCTCCCCTGTCAAAGTTCCCTCATGCAACTTTGCACTTAATATTTCAATGCCCCAATCCATTTTAGAAGTTGGTATAAATGAAGGCATGTGGTACATAATCTTTCATGTTTGGTTTCTCCTTGAAGTAATGTCTGTGCTGTTCATTCATGCTGTGATGTGAATTGGTGGGAGTTTTTTTTTGTGTAGGGGTTGGGGTAGTACTCTGGATTAAACTCAGGAAGGATTACAACCCCAGTTTATTTTATTTTATGTTATTTTACTATATTTTATGACAGGGCCTTGGATAAGTTGCCCAGGCTGGCCTTCCACTTGTAATTAATTCTCTTGCATCGGCCTCCTGAGTGGCACCTATTACCTGTGTGGATCACCATGCCCAGCAGTTTATTTTTACTGCTGGGTAGTATTCCTTTGTATAGACATACAGCCATTTGCTTGTTCTTTCTCCTTTTAATGCATATTTGTGTCATTTCCCATTTGGGGCTATTGTGAACAAAGTCTTTGGATGGCTGTTCACTGTACCTGGGGATTTAGACTCGGCATATTGTGAAAAAAGTCTGGGAATTCAGACTGCGATATGGCCTGATGCTTGTATTGTGTGGTGGAGTTGTGGACCCTGCTCAAACCAAGTATCAGAATTGCTTCCTGGGCAGAGTTTACAGTGTGATCCAGTGGGACCACTAGACCAAATCACAGGTCCCCCAAAAGAGGTCCTTATCATGGAGACTTAACTTCTCTAACGACGTCACCTGAAACTTAGAGGCAAAAGCTCTTGAAGGCCAGGGTGCAGCTGGGTGGTAGAGTGCTTCCCTAACTTGAGCAAGCCCTGAGCAATTTCCAGTACTCCATCCCCACCAAAAAAAGAATAAACTGAACATTGGAACTGCCCACTCAAGAATCAGCAGCTCAGATAATTTCAGCAGGCTTCACATTCCAATTGTCCTAGGTCACAGTCCCAAATACCAGTGCCTGTCATCAACTCGCTTTTCACAATCTCTGAGTCATTTCCTAGTGACATCTTCATCCACTGTCAACTCCCTCAGATCTTTGCCCGGTCTTATCTGAAGCACCTGGCTTCTTTGTTGGAGAAAATCTTCAACTATCTCCAGATCTGAATTCAGAGAAAGCTCTGGCTACCTCATCTCTTTTCCTGAGAGATGACTTTCCTGAAAAGAGGCTACTTCCTGTCTAGTGGAGGGAGCAGGTATTCCAAACCCAAGTAACTTGGACACTTGCTCCAAAGCCAGTATCTTGTTCCAAACTTAGTGCCTTGGGTCTAGGTCTAGCAGTAAACTTTTTCCTTGTTTTTATGGCTACTTCTAGAGCGTTCCGTTTTCTATCTTCTTAAAAGTACTACTTTTTTTTTTTTTCCAACACTGGGGGATCAGACCCATATTCTCTTGTATTCTGGGCAAGTGCTCAACCACTGAGCTACAACTCCCAACTCCAAACTGGTTCTTCTTTTGAGGCCCATTCCTTCTGGAATTCCACATCTTCTATACTGTGCAAGTTCTACCAGGTTCCTGTGTGGAGAAGATATCCAAACAGCTCAGATACTAAGATTTGAGACAGGGTCTCACTAAGGCTGGGCTTGAACTCGCAATCCCCTGCTTTAGTTTCCCAGAGTGCTGGGATTATAGCAAGACCTTAACTCAAAAAAAAAAAGGAAAAAAAGTTGTGTAACCATAAAAGAAAGAACTAAGATGCAAGCTGATCATTTTATGGCTTTTACTACCTGCTGTCAGATGGTCCAGCAAAGGTATTCTCACAGTCTGCAGTAAGTAAGTAGAAATGTGCCCATTTCACTGAAGCCTGTGTAGTGTGTGTGTGTGTGTGTGTGTGTGTGTGAAACCAGGGCATTTGTGCTGAGCCACATCCACAAACATTTAAACTCACTAAGTCTCACTAAGTTGGTAATTTGCCAAGGCAAGGCTCAAACCAGCGATCTCCCTGCTTCAGCCTCCTAAAGTGCTGGGATTACAGGTATGTGCCACTATGCCCAGCTAAGTTTTATTATTTTATCTTACTAAATGGTAGGAAATGGTATCCCTCTGTTCTTCTCATTTTAACACTCTTTACTTTTTATTAAAATCAAATCCCCCTCCCCCAAAAAACTAAACTCCTTATATTTGCTTTCTTCTTATATCAACTCTCTGCTCATGTCCCTTAATCCTTTCAAAGAGCCTGGAAGTGTCTGAACTTTGACTGCAACAGTAGATAATGTATCAGCCATTTGCAGTGTGTAGATTCTGATCCTGTTATTTCTGGAAAGGGACTTTCATTGTGATTGTGGTGCTTAGTAGAGTTAAAAGAATTTTATCCCAGAGATCTTAAATCGATGCCATTTCCTCCTGTCACCTTTAAATAAATGACTAGGTAGAAAAGACAAACAAGGAGGAACAGTGCTCCAGGAAGCAGTAGGAAGAGCTTGTTGCAGCCTGCAGGTGTTTCCAAGGCCAGAATCAGGCCTAAATCACTCATGTTTTCTGACTCATTTCTCAGCTCTCTATCCAGATGAACAAGAAGGTTCCCTACATGATACATTTTCCAGGTTTTTTGAGATTGGGGTTTGTGTTTCCCAGACTCACCTCAAACTCACAAGTTCAGACAATCTTCCTGCCTCAGCTTCCTGGATAACTGGGATTACAGGTGTGTACCATTGGATCCAACCTGTCCAGTGCTTTGCTGCAAGTCATCTCTCTTCAGGTATCTTACAGCAGGATAGAGGAGGTTTCTTTCATTATAACTAAGACAATAGGATAGGATACGTTATGATATTTCTACTTGTTTCTCTCTGAACTTTATGTCTAGTTATCTACTAGATTTTGCCTGTTTTATCTGCCCTTAGCTCTTGGACACATCAACTTCTTTTTTTCTTCTTCTTCTTCTTCTTTCTGAGACAAGGTCTCTCTATGCAGTCCAGGCTGGCCTTGAGCTCATTTTGTAGCCCAGGCTGGTCTTGAACTCACAAGGATCCTCCTGCCTCAGCCTCCCGAGTGCTGGATTACAAGCGTGAGCCACCACGCCAGGCTCACATCAACTTCTTGAGGTCCATGCTGCTACCACCTTAATTCAGGTCTCAGGTTACTCTTATTAAGTTGCTACATCACCCAGGCTGGGCTCAGCCTCCCAGAGTACAGGGGTTACAGGTGTGTGCCACTACCTCTGGCTACAAAAACTTTCTCAAAATCCTATATGCCATTTTTCTTTCTTTCCTTCTGTCTGCTAAGAGTACTCTGTCCTTGCCTGTTAGCGTCTCTAATTGTTGTAGAGCAGCAGAATAACAGGTGAAAGATATTTCACTTCATCAGCCAAAGCCATTCTCACTCTCTACCCTAAGACTTTCTTTTCCTTCTCTTCAAAATTTCTCCAACTATTTTCTGCTTCAGACGGTCCTGGCTCTTCTTTTTCACAGTTCCTTTTTGTTATCTACTGGTAAGTGCATCCTCGCCAAAGAAAGTCAAATGACTCAAGGCTTTGCTGTTCTCAGTCCTGAATGTCACATACTATCCTGGCCCTGTGCAGTATAGTCTGGGAGCCTAAGAGAGAATCCTTGGAAAGTGGGAAGAGGGAAAAAGGGTGTATGCTCATGCATTCTTACGTATTATTTTCCTGTCAAAGGTGCAAACAATGTGGAAGGCAAAGTGATACAGTTGTTTGTAGGAAATTATGAAAAAGAAATAGAACAGGGAAAGGTCCACCTGATCTTAAAAGCTAATAAGGAGCCAACCAGGAAGTGAAGAGGTCAAATGGCATTTGAGGCTACAGAACACCACCAGCCAAGATTTCAAGATGGAAAATCATATGTCAGACTAGAGGGGAAGGGACTGAGAACAGATGGGGAAAGAAGTAGAGAGCTCTTTTTTTTTTTTTGCAGAGAGGGAAAGAGGCTTCTGTGAAATAGATAAAAAAATCAATACTAGAAGGACTTGATCTCATCAAGGTCATCTTGGAAGGGAGCGACAGGAGTGGTTTCAGAAAAATAAGAGACTTTATAGCTGTTGGGGTTACTAGACAACCAACAAGACATGGTTTAAGGGTCTTCAGAGGCTCAAAAAGGCTAGTCATGGTGCATTTAGAGTGGGTGCACGGACACTTTCTGGCCTCAGTATTTTGACTTAGTCTTTCTGTAAAGTTTGAACTGAGATCGCCAGGTGTGGTGGCTCATGCCTGTAATCCCAGCACTGGGGAGGCTGAGGCAGGAGGATCGTTGTGAGTTTGAGACCAGCCTGGGCTACAAAGTGATCTCAAGGCCAGCCTGAACTGCATAGCGAGACCCTGTCTCAAAAAAAAAAAAAAAAAAAAAAAAGTTTTAACTGAGGACAGACAGGTCAGGAGTGATAAGACCTTTGTACAGTTTTGGAAAGGCCTGCAACTCAGTTCAAGCTTATCAAATGATACAAAGTACAAAGGAGCAGACAAGCAAGTTTGGAGAGAGGAGCCTAGGTACAATGTGGAGCAGGGCAGGGGCAGAATGACTGTTCAATATTTGTTAATTTCCCAGAGGTACTATGCAGCTCTTATGGCATGAAATAGAAAAACTCAAGACTAGGTAGGCAATTGACTAGTTCAGTCCAATAAACGTTTAATGGGTACAAGGACTATGAAAGGCTTGCTTTGTGGAATCTTTCAGAATAAACCAGCTGCCTTCAGGGAACTTAAGGTCTTCCACAAATCATAATGCTGTAAAAAGCATACTTCCCCCAAAGGAGGCAATGTAACCACAAAGGAGGAGACACAACACTGTAAGTGGAGGTAGCATTTAGAGAACTTTTTTTTTTTTTCTCCAGACGGGGTCTCAGTATGTAAATTCAGGCTGGCCTTGGGCTTACTTTTTAACCCAGGCTGGTCTCAAATTTGCAACAATCCTCCTGCCTCATCCTCCCTAGTGCTAGGATTATAGGTGTGTGCCACCATGCCTGGCTCTTGAAAAGAACTTTCAAAACCCAGAGAACTGTTGGGCAAAGGAGCAGAGGTGGGAAGATCTCTGACACGTTTAAAGGATGCCGGTTAATCTATGTAGCTGCGGTAGTTTGGCTTGTGGGGAATTATGCCTGGAAACGTACATCTGAGTTAATTTATAAAGAGCTTTTGAAGACCAAGCAGAGAGATTTAGGTCTGTTTGCAGATAAACTGAAGACTTATGTGCAGGAAAGTGACATGATTCTATGTCGTTTTATGCCACAGTTGAACTAGTTTAAACATATGATTAGGTAATAAAATGATTTCTTTCTGGTCAGAAAAGAGGAATTTTAATCACATAATTAAATTCATTAAAGGGGGAAGAGCCTCTTACTTCCTCAGGCCAGTCATGGTTCTTTTCTGATTTTAAAACAAATTTTATTTTTTAAAAACAAGCCCTTCTGATTTAGATCTCTGGGAAAACAGAAGTAAATAGGGACACAGGTTTGCTTTGTTTTCCCAAGAGAGGTTTCCTAGGAGATTTCTTTAATGATCTAGAAACGGCTTTTATTTTTATTTTTATTTTTGTATTGGCGATCAAATTCACGACCTTGCACTTGCCAGGTAGGCACTTACACTACTAAGCTAAATCCCTAGCCCTAGAAACTTTTTTTAAAGTTTGTTTTTCCCTTTAGATTTTGGCCAGGCGGAGGAGAAGGAAACTGCAATATTGCCTTAGATTCTGCAGCTTTGGTTTGGACGAAATATTAGTCCCGAGAGACTCCAAAGGTCTCTGAACAAGTCTTCTCTAGGTATTTGTTCCCAGCAACAAGGAAATAGTTTAGAAAAAAAAGTAGGAGAGAACGGATGCTTCGCAAATAGCTTATTTTTAAAAAGAAAGAATATCTCTTTAAGATAATGCCAAAGTAAAACAAATCTGAGCGATAGCCTTGCCCTTGCCTCGGGTCAGAGTCTTGGGAGAAGAAAGAGCCTGTGCAATACCCTAAGGAACAGAGGCTGGGAGAGCTCCGGCGGGTATCTCTTGGCACATAATTCCGCCAGGTTCTCAGACGGGCGGTTAAAGCTACAACCTTGCGCGCCTCACAGCCAATAAGAAGTCTGGTGTCTCTGCTTGTCTCAGATTTCCACCAATCGGTGCTCGGAACTTTAGCTTGTTGGCCAGGGTCTTGCTGTCCAGGAAGGGAGGCAATCCCCCTTAGAATTTTGCCAGTAACGGACATGGTTGCAACCTTTGGAGGAGGGGACGTGAAGTGAGGAGGGGGCTGGGAGGGAAGAGGAAGCGGGCGAGGACGACGCGCCTCCGGGCCTGGGTAAGTACTAGAAGGCCCGTGGCTCGAAAGTGGGGAGCATGGGGGCGTGGGGCTCGTCCTTTTGCGTCCTCTGGATTCTTGGCTAAGGGGAGTGGAGTCTGGGGTCTGCACCCAGAAAATGGTCTCAGCGGACCTCTTCTTTAGAGGAGTCAAGGGCCTGGCTGTTGCCTCTAGCTCTTGGCTGTTTTCTTCCCCTACACCCTCAGGCTTTGGCGCTCGGACCTGGCTTGGCTCCTTTCGAGGTCCCTCATCAGCAATAAAGCGTCTTTCCAACAAAGAATTCCAGCCCTAGTTTTGCGGTGGACGGGCCCAGAGCCAGAGGCCCTCCACGCTGATGCTATGTGTATTTATAGTCAACCGGAAGTCCCCATCAACCCAAATAAAGACCCTCGTTTCCCCGCGTGCGCTCCTCTGCTGCTTGGGGCTCTCGTGCTGACCGCTTCCCCTGTCCCCTGTCAGTAGAGTTGCGAGAGACACATCACAACTCTGAGCTGCGATGGTTGCAGTTTGAATTGCTTTTCTTCTTTTCGTTTTTCTGATTCTTTTTCCCTTTCCAGGGTCGTTGTAAAGCGCCTCAGAAGTAACCGTAGGATCACCGTATTTGCCCTCCTATAAAGCGACTTTTGAACCAAGCCCTCATTCCTCCACCGCACGCCCTAAGCCTCGTTGTCACAGTAGCTTGCTTGCCAGGGTGTGAGCTCCTGTCCAGTGCCCAGTGCCAGACAGGAGCAATGCTCTCCTCTCCTTTCATTGGTGTGTAACTATGGGCTGTACTTTGGCATGTTCATTGATTTGGTCATGTGCTGCTCCATCCCCTTTTCTCCAAGTTTTTCTTTCTTTTTTCTCTTTTTTGGTCTTTTTGAGACACGGTTTCACTGTACAGTTCAGACTGGCTTCGAACTCACAGCGATCCACCTGCCTCAGCTTCCCGAATGCTGGGATTACAGACCGTGCAGCACCACGCCCAGCATTTTCTTTGGTTCTTAAGGAAAAAGAGAAGGGAATTGAATGCCGAGTTGGTTTCCTTTTGGTATCTTTAAAACATTGGATGGGATGCTATTTTCCTGTGCTTTATCCAAGATGTTCAGCTTTAGCGACATAGTTAAGTTACTTCTTCGGGGTATGCTTTTTTTTTTGTTTGTTTGGTACCAGGGATTGAACTCAGGACCGCGCGTTTGCCAGGCAGGCACTTATGCCACTGAGCTAAATCCCCTGGTCCCCTTGGGGTATTCTTGAGAGATAAAAGTGTTACTGTGGAATAGACAGAGTGAAAGTCTGGAGTAGGGAACTTTAACGTTTTCATTTCACAGATATGAAAACTAGCTGGAGAGGCAAAGGAGCAGGGCCACCTGGAGCCAGAGGACAACTCCTGAACTCCAGATTGTTTAGTCTTTCATCCATGAAAGCCAATTGTCTCTCTGTGTGATCTGAGGAAATTAAATCCAGCCTCAGTGGGTGGTTATGAGCACTGAATGAAATAGTGTGGGATGGTGTGGGGATTGTATGCCATGTGTGGGGATTGTATGTAGGATCCCTAGCACAATGTTGGGCACTCACTAGGTACTTAATGGATTTTAAATTTATTAATTTTATCTTTTTTTGTGTGCCAGGGATCAAAGTCACAACCTTGTACTTGCCAGGCATGTGCTTATTATGCTGCTGCCCAGGACAATTTACTAACTTTAAATAGTTCACAAGCTGATTCCTTCCTTTTTTCCTGGGCCGCCCACATGCTAGGCAAGCTCTACCATTGGAGCCACTTTCCAAGGTCTTTTAAATTTTTCTTTTTAGACAGAGTGTCATGGAGTTGCCCAGGATGGCCCAGAATTTGTGATCCTCCTGCTTCAGCCACCTGAGTAGCTGAGATTACAGTCACCCAGCTGATTTCTTAAATTTATACTTATTGTGGTCTCTCTATTTTGGGGGACATAAATTATTTCAGTGTGGTCTCTCTATCTTTGGGGACATAAATCATTTCAGTGGTGTTTCAATCAGGAGCAAGGTGAGCCTTGTCCTTGATTTTTGGCAATCATAGCGTCATTAGAGATGTCATTAATGGGAATGCATTGGGTACAAAAGCAGCATGTAGGCAGAAGGAAATTGAGAACCACTGAAGGGAGGAGAAATACCACTCTGGTGTCTCTTATGATGCTCTTGGCAAAAGAAAAGCTGACCTTAGTATCCTAGAGAAGTAATTTAAACTGGGCATGGTGGTGCACACCTATGATACAGCTACGGAGTACATTCTCTGTTTCCTGTGGATGGAGTTGTCGTAGCATGAGGATCAAAAGCTCGAGCCCAGCTTGGCCAACTTTGTCTTATCTCAAAAGAAAAAAATTAAAGAAGTACTGGGGGTGTAGCTTAATGTGACGCTCCTGGGTTCAAACTCCACTCCTGGGGGAAAGAAGTAAAAAGAGCTGGGGGTGTGGCTCAGTGGTAGAGTATTTGTCTACCATCTTTAATCCCTAGTCAAACACACACACACACACACACACACACACACAGACACAAAGAGAAGTTTGACAGCTCAGCAGCACAAGTGCATGCCTGGCCAGCACGAGGTCATGAGTTTGATCCCTGGTAC
The DNA here is from genome assembly GCA_004027455.1 of Hydrochoerus hydrochaeris. NCBI lineage: Eukaryota > Metazoa > Chordata > Mammalia > Rodentia > Hydrochaeridae > Hydrochoerus > Hydrochoerus hydrochaeris. Next base: position 1,060 of record PVLA01010487.1, on the reverse strand, counting down.
CAAAAAATACCCCAGAGCAGGAGGTAGCGTGCTTAGATAAGAGCCACAAACACTGTGTCGTCTTGTTTCAGCTGCCCTGTGAACTCTAGCTTCCGTGCTCACTCGTTCTGTGTCAGATCCACACACAAGAACTGAGGGATATTCTGGAGTAGTGTGTGGACCAGGGAAATTAAGCACAAAGCAACTGCTTGAGAACCAGCCTCCAAATAATTGAGAGTTAATGGCCCTGAACCTCCTCCCCCACTCACCCCACCATGCCCCTTGGTTTGAACTTCAGAAGATTAGACCAGGAGAGACTGGGATGGGCAGTGAGATGGAAGGAAACAGAAAGCACTTCACAGTTCTATTTTGAAAAGTTGCTAGTGTGGAGGGAGAATCAGCCTTGTGGAAAGCTTAACTTCTGTAGTTGTATTAAGGAGCAATGAAGGCCACAATCCTTTGATTTCTCCCTGTAACTGTTTCCCTAAATTGGGCTCCAGAAACAGATTCTATATGGAGAGGGAGGAGCAGTAATAAAATGTTGCTTCCGCCAGGGCTTTATTTAACCCAACCTGGGGAGTTAGGTATGAGCTCTTACCATGGTGGTGCAAGCTGGCAGGACATAGTGCCTCAGAGGCCATCCTGGTGTTCGGGGGGGTCTGTTTTTTATCTTGTTAGTGTGTCAGTGTTGCTTTCAACATTGCCTGAAAAGATAGACTCCTTTAAAAATATTAAGGGGAATGTAAACAATATATCCTGCAAACTGATGTTAATAAAATAAAAATTTAAAAAATCTGTTGTTCACGCTGTAGTTTCCAAGCTGAACTGGGTTTGTTTGCAGCAGCACAAGTGAACTAAAGGTTAGTCTGGCGGCTGAAACAAGAATGTTTTTCTTCCCAAAAGAGCCGCCAGCCAGAATGTGTGGTTTGGTGATCAAGGTTTGTATGATAATCAGCTTGGCCTGTGGTTGCAGAGACTGTAGTAAACAGTATGGTCACATGGCCAGCAAGTAGGGTAAGGGCCAGGTTTCAACCCAACCCAGGTGGCTGCCTAAGGCCGGCAAGTCTTACTTTGGGAGCCA